>JASVEL010008079.1:0-83692 GCA_032618575.1 Nicotiana noctiflora
AGCGCTGTCACGACCCTAGTTCACCAATTGTGAACATGTCGTGATGGCACCCAGTCCCCATGACTAGGTAAGCCTAACACGTTGCGGAATATACAAGTTATAAACACTTAAATAAGAAACAGCGGAAAAATAGCATAAGAGATATGTAATCTGTGCCGCTGGGCACATACATCCGTCACACAATGAATAAAAATACTACCAAGATCCGGAACCCCACGGTAACACAGACTAAAAGAGAAATAAACTGTGGATCTATGTGTAAAGAGTATCTAACAACGAAATGAAGAAAAATGTCAACTAGTACTACTAGAATAGAAGGGAAGCCTCCGGATCCGCGGACGTAGCAGATCATACCTCGAAGTCCCCCAGAAAGCTGCGGATTCACCTAGCACGAGCCTGCTCTGATGTACCTGGATCTGCACAACAAAAGTATGCAGAAGAGTAGCATGAGTACACCCCGGCGGTACTCAGTAAGTGCCAAGCCTAACCTCGATGGAGTAGCCCTACTGAGAAAACAATAATATAATAATGATAGCAAAATAAACAATTTAAATGATAATAATCTCCGAAATAACAACATTTAAGATGATTACTGCAACTGTCTACAATTAAGCTAACAACAAATAACCAGCTCAAATAAACAAATCCAGGATCTGTGGGAATTGAACCCACAGTCCCATTCTCAATACCTCTGGGTCTCCGGGAATCGAACCCACAGCCCATGTCTCAAAAATATCTCAATAACTCGGGATCTCCGGGAATCGAACCCGCAGTCCCTACCAATAACTCGGGATCTCGGGAATCGAACCCGTAGTCCCTACCAATAATCTCAGGATCTCGGGAATCGAACCCGTAGTCCACATTTCAATAATCTCGGGATCTCGGGAATCGAACCCGTAGTCCATATTTCAATAATCTCGGGATCTCGGGAATCGAACCCGTAGTCCACATTTCAATAATCTCAGGATCTCGGGAATCGAACCCGTAGTCCACATTTCAATAATCTCGGGATCTCGGGAATCGAACCCGTAGTCCATATTTCAATAATCTCGGGATCTCGGGAATCGAACCCGTAGTCCATATTTCAATACAAGTAAAAGGAATACACAAAGAGGAGTATAATATGCTTGATTATAACTTCGCCGATAGACAGCGCCAGCGATTACCAAGAAAACTCAAGTAAGACAATTAGGCAACTAGACAGTTAAATACTATCAAATCATGCTTTTCTAACCACTACCGGGTAGGAATATCGAATTTAACAGCTAACAACAGGAATATCGCTCATTGAACATTTTGAGTAAAGTATGTGTTCAACAACCATCGCATGTACACGCCCGTCACCTCGCGTACAAGGCATTTAAAATGTCACAATAATATCCTAGGGGTGAAAGTCCCCCACACAAGGTTAGACAAGCCATTTACCTCAATTCCGGTACAAAACCGCTAAGAAATAACCCTCTTGCCGCGAATGTCGGCCTCCACAAGTGTAGTATCTGATAAAAATCAATAGAATCACATCAAAATAGGCCAATTGGGCATTTCCCAATCAAAATAACTCAAAATTACACCAAAACCCACAAGTTGCCAAAACCCGACTTTCGGTACGCTTATCGAAAAATTACGAAAATTATATATTTGGGTTTCTTATCTCAATACGAGTCCGTGCATATAAAATTTATCGAAATCGGACTCCGTTTGCCCATTTAAATCAAAGATTTTCTAACATTTAGGCCTAGGGCTCAAACCCACCTTTAATCTTCCATTTTCAGTGAAATAATCACGGATTTCATGATAAACCAATGAATTAAGGTAAAGAAACTTACCCCCGATGATTTCCCGATGATATCCCTGCGTTTCCCCGTCAATTTCCTCTCTTGGAGCTCAAAAATGGCATTTTTGTGTATCGGGGCCGCGACTGTTATGTTCTGAACTTAAACTCACTGCCAGACCCCAGTGCTCTACGCGTTCGCGAAGGTACTCACGCGTCCGCGAAGGTCTATTCAATTTACCCTTCGCGAACACGACGCTCACCACGCATCCACGAAGCACAAAATTCCCCGGCACCAAGTCCCACCTCTACGCGAACGCGACAGCAACTACGCGAACGCGATGCTGACTCTCCCCCTTCTACGCGTTCGCGAACCTTGGTCACGCGAACGCGAAGCATCACATCTCACCACCGACGCGAACGCGTTGGTCTTATCACAAACGCGATGCCTTGGCATGACTGGCCTATGCGAACGCGACCACCTTCACGCGAACGCGAAGGCCAAATACCTGCTGCACTGACCTGCAATTTTCTGCAGGTTTTCAAGGCTTCAAAATGCCCGTTTGATGGTCCGAATTCATCCCGAGGCCCCCGGGACCCCAACGAAAACCACCAACATACTCCAAAATACGATACAAACTTGTTCCAATCATAAAAACACGTCTAACAACATCAAAACCCATAATTCACATCGAATTCAAGCCTAAATTTCTTAAAACTTTCCGAATTGCACATTCGATCAAAAACCCAACCAAACGACGTCCGAATGACCTGAAAATTTGCGGACATATCCAAAATCACATAACGAAGCCACAAAAATTGTCGGAATTCCATTCCGACCCCCGGATCAAAATCTCACCTATCGTTCGGATTCGCCAAAATTTCATCCTTCGGCATTTCAAGCCTAATTGAGCTACGGACCTCCAAAATACATTCCGAACGCGCTCCTAACCGTGAAATCACCCAACGGAGCTAATGGAACCATCGGATTTCCGTTCCTGAGATCGTCTTAACACTGTTCCGGCTACGGACCATTTTCTAGCTTTAAAGCTCTCCTTTAGGGACTAAGTGTCCCAAAATGCTCCTAATTTCAGAACCGACTCTCTCGGCAAACCACAATAGTAGAAATGAACTTAGGGGAACAGTTAAATTAGGGATTGGGGCGTAATTTTCTAAAACGACCGGTCGGGTTGTTACGTCTTCCCACACTTAAAGATTCGTTCGTCCTCGAACGAGCATAGGAAACATACCTGGAGTAGTGAAAAGATGAGGGTGCTGGCTGCGCATATCCTGCTCGGTCTCCCAAGTCGCCTCCTCGACCGGTTGGCCCCTCCACTGAACCTTTACCGAAGCGATGTTCTTTGTCCTTAGCTTTCTGACCTGCCTGTCTAGAATGGCTACTGGCTCCTCAACATAAGACAGATCCTTGTCTAGCTGAACAGAAGTGAAATCCAACACATGCGACGGGTCACCATGGTACCTCCGGAGCATGGAGACATGAAATACGGGGTGAACTCCAGCTAGACTAGGAGGTAAGGCTAACTCGTAGGCAACCTCCCCAATACGCCTCAAAATCTCAAAAGGGCCAATAAATCTGGGACTCAGCTTCCCTTTCTTCCCAAACCTCATAACGCCCTTCATGGGCGAGACTCGAAGCAGAACCCGCTCACCAACCATAAAAGCCACATCGCGAACCTTCTTGTCCGCATAACTCTTCTGTCTAGACTGGGCCGCACGAAGTCTGTCCTGAATCACCGTGACCTTGTCCATAGCCTCCTGAACCATATCAGTACCTAGCAACCTGGCCTCGCCCGGCTCAAACCAACCCACGGGAGACCTGCACCTCCTACCATATAGGGCCTCGTACGGTGCCATCTGAATACTAGACTGGTAGTTGTTGTTATAAGCAAACTCCGCCAGTGGCAAGAAGTGATCCCATGAACCTCCAAACTCAATCACGCACGCACGAAGCATATCCTCCAAAAATCTGAATAGTGCGCTCGGACTGCCCATCAGTCTGGGGGTGAAAGGCTGTGCTCGGCTCCACCCGAGTACCTAACTCCTGCTGTACAGCTCTCCAGAACCGTGAAGTGAACTGAGTGCCTCTATCTGAAATGATGGAAACTGGAATACCATGCAGCCGAACTACCTCCCTGATATAGATCTCCGCCAGTCGCTCCGATGAATATGTAGTGCTCACCGGTATAAAATGGGCGGACTTGGTTAGCCGATCCACAATGACCCAAATGGAATCAAACTTCCTAACCGTCCGTGGAAGTCCAGATACAAAGTCCATGGTAATGCGCTCCCATTTCCACTCGAGAATCTCAATTCGCTACATCAATCCACCCGGATGCTGATGCTCATACTTCACCTGCTGGCAGTTGAGGCATCTGGAAACATGATCAACTATATCCCTCTTCATCCGCCTCCACCAGTAATGCTGTTTCAAGTCCTGATACATCTTCGCGGCTCCCGGATGGATGGAATACCGCGAGCTATGGGCCTATGCTAGAATCAGCTCTCGAAGATCATCTACATTGGGCACACAGATGCGCCCCTGCATCCTCATAACTCCATCATATCCGATGGTAACATCTCGAGTGTCACACCTCCTTTTTACGCTTACCCGCGAGAGTGCGTGGGAGTTCTTCCAATTAAAGGACAATCGAAACGGGATTTATTTATTTAGTTCAGAGTCGCCACTTGGAAAAATAATGGTGTCCCAAGTCACCGGTTTAATCCCGAACCGAGGAAATTTATGACTCCGTAATACAGTCTGCGAAACTAGAAA
Source organism: Nicotiana noctiflora (assembly GCA_032618575.1). Taxonomy (NCBI): domain Eukaryota; kingdom Viridiplantae; phylum Streptophyta; class Magnoliopsida; order Solanales; family Solanaceae; genus Nicotiana; species Nicotiana noctiflora. The sequence continues at coordinate 4,566 of JASVEL010008079.1, forward strand.
CCTGGATAAGGAATTCTGTTAACCCGGGAGAAGGTGTTAGGCACTCCCGGATTCCGTGGTTCTAGCATGGTCGCTCAACTGCAATTTTTGTTTTTATCTGATTTCTTCATATATTTTAATTAGGTGCTACTAATGTTCCGCTTTTTGATTTTAAAAGAATTGCGACGTCACGAAAACATATTTCGAGTCACACCGCAACCGGTGTGCCTGTGACTTTAATGTGTTTCAGTTTCGCCGAGAGTAGGATTTGGGTCACATAAATGTGCACCCGTATTTAGGAAAATAATTTATTTACAAATCGTGCCTAAAGAGTCTATCGTCTTTATGAACTTTGGGAAAGACCGTGAAATTTGCTAAACGATCTTCCCGAGTCTATGCTTTTTATAATAATTTTATTTGAGGGCCTCGCAATTGTGTATTTAGTGTGGCGAGGCTCATCTCACTTTTATTAAAGGCCAATCCTAACCCGACTATTAAAGTTGTCATAATCGGGTTATATGTAATGCATTCCCAAATTTTAGAATTATGCATCGTAACCATGTCACGGAAACCGTACCCATGGCCATAATATAATGGCTAATATCAGCATAATTAGCAATTGTTATGGGTAGAAATTAGAAGCTCGGACGACAATGGACTCAGCAACTTTCAAACGAGCTTCATTTTTTTTTAATAAACTCTAGTCCACGAGGAAGAGACGGAATATATATACATGTTTTATTTGTAATCAAACGAGAAGCAGAATCACAGGCTACTCCTAGCAGAGGTGGACGTTTTGTTTTATAAAAAGCTTACTGCTAACATAGGTCATTTCTTAATTGCATTGACCCTTTCTTGTGAAGTTTAAGCTAAAATAAGAAATGGGCTATCATGCCAAATTCAATGATTAAGTATTCTGGTTAAACAATATCCTTTTATTCATTATGAACTTTATAAGTATTACCTTTTAAGCTAAACTACAAGTGTTAAATGACTAACGAGAAAATGCCAATAACCTATAAATGATACGCAATGGTTGATTGAAAGTCTTATATGAATCAAAATGAAATTTGCAAATCTATATTCCTTTACACACTTTAAGCTGACAGTCGAGGATTCAAATCAACAATATACAATTCGTGTCAAATACTAGATTTCCTCATCACTACTGCTAATTAACAATCATGTCTTAAAATGTCAAATTTCATATGTTCATTTAACACTTCAAGCCTTCGTGTATCCTAACCTTCAGAATTGCAACAAAATCCAGTCCAATTCCATACACAAAGACAAACATAATCGAGTTGCCATTCACAAAAGTAACAACATACAAATCATGCAATAGGAACAAAATAGAGTGAATTTTAAACTTAAACTCCAAATCTTCATATATTTCCCAACTTGAAACTTGCCAACTACAATTTCTGGAATTTCTAAGATGTGTACCTGGAAATTACAATGAGGAGAAATCAGTTGCAGCAGCAGAAGACACAACAATAAACAAGCTATCCGTTGCAATAGTATCACCAATAGCAGCGGCCTCTGAACCGTTGCAAAAAATGGCTACAGTAACGGTTGCAGAACCGTTCCAAGAAAGCGTTGCAATAGACCTATTGCCACGCGAGCTGATGTAACGGCTCATGAACCGTTGCAATAGGTCTATTGCAACGGTTTCTGTACCTACTGCAACGTTTTGTGAACTGTTGCCATAGGCCAAATTTTTAGTAGTGACAACAGCAAGCCAACAGCAAACACTCAACAAACCAGCAGTAGCAAAACACAACAACAGCAGTAGCCAAAACACAGCAACAGCAGTAGCCAAAACACAGCAAACAGCAGTAGCACACGACCAACAGCAACAACAACAAGGATGAATGCAAGAACCAACCCAAACTCTGACCCACCCTCAATGGAACAGTAACACTCCTTCTCTATTTCAGAATGCCATCCAAATGTCTACGTGTGTGTGTATCTCTGAGTGTATCTGTTTGTATCCAATGTTCTGAGTGTGTGTTTTTCTGCTTTTCAGTGAGTCTTTGTGTATATATGTGTGTGTGTATCCCTCTCTCCCTCTCTACTCCCAGATTTGATACCAAAATATCTATCTCTATGTCCAAAAGAGTCTGCCTTCTTCAAGGTGTGTATTTGTCTCTATTTAAGTGTTTTTCGAATTCCCTCCAATGTTCTCTATCACTATCCCCCTCTAGTGTATAAGTCTCAACCTACTTATAACCAAAAAAAATAGACCCCTTAAGATGCCTCAAACCAACTAGAAAGACCTAGCCCATCATCTTCTCTGCCCAAGCCCATTATCTCCTCTATTTTCCCACTTAAACTTGTCTAAGCATGGGGTTTTTTATATTAAAATGATAAGTGCGGGCCTGGTGGAGTGCCCTGCTGTAACAGCAGGTTCCACTGCTTTGTTTCATGTGCAGGGCATTTTGAATCCTAAAACATGCTACTTCTGAATAGCCCTAATGCTAATAGCTAATCCAGTTAATCTCAATTTAAAATCAACCCACACCTACAGCCACAATCTCATAGTGACGCTGGGTCACATTGGCAATACTAATTTCTGTCCTAGTGTGCCAATAAGCAGACTCATGAAACTACTCGACAATGTCAATCGTCAAAACAATGACTTCAAAAACAAAAAGTCTCGGCAAAACCAAAGAATTGGGAAACTAATTATTCGACGACATTTGTTGAATCAATCACAACATATAATCACACAAAAGCAACAACAAATACGAGTCGAAACAGACAAGAGCAAAGAATGAATTGACCAAATAAAGGTCTGTTGAGAAGGGTAGAAGAATGCTAATAATTTATGAAACTAAACACAAATACACACATGGATTGCAACCAGAAATCGTAAGGGACACGAATTACCTCAAAGAGATTGCCGACCCAAGCTTCGAACTTGATTTGGAATTATTGAAGCCAAATGGGCTTTAATCGAGATGTTCTCGATTGAGAACACCTAGACTAAAGTCCCTTTTACTTCAATTACAACTAATCCGACTCGAATTGGCTTCTTCAAAAACTAAGGTTCTTAGGACTCGATTTTAGGGCTTTTACAATTCTGGCAAGATTCGAGCTAAGCCGGGGTTAGTAGGGGTACGAGGGAGGTGTGAGGAGTCACTGGTGTGAATTTGGGGTGGTTTGGCGTGGTTTGGGTTTTAACTCGAATCTTCGATTGAAGATTCGAGACGTTTAGGGATGATTCGAGGTTAACGGACCACGGATTTCGAATGGGGGGTTTAGGGGGAGCTATGGTGTTGATTGGGTGGTCATTGGCCTACCGGAACCGCCACGAGGCAATTTTCGGTAGGCGGAGGGCGGTGGAGGCACGGCGGTTTCTGATCGTCTCTGGGAGAGACGAAGGGGGGTCTGGAGAAATGAAATGGGTATGGGGGTATTGGGGCTTCCTTGGTATGTTTAAAATTAATCAATTAATGTGAGCCGTCGGATCAAATGATCTGAACCGCTCGGATTAGCTGATGGGTAGGGGACGGGGTCGTTTGGCCACAATACGGGGTCGTTTGGCTTAATGAATGATTGGGTTGAGGGGCTGGTCCGGATTAATTATCTTGGCCGTTGGATTGGCTTAATCCAACGGTGCAGATCAGGCGTTACCAAAAGCGGGGCATGGGCCTTGTCTTGGGTAATGATCTATTTTGGGCTTAATTCTGATTTAAGAACTGGCCCAATCCGATTTTCTTTCTTAATTTTCAAACAAATTCTTTCCCTTTTTTATAATTGAACGAAAATTCCTAATTAATTTGTAAAATCACTGAATAAAACTACACAAATATCAACATTTGATCAACAATTAACATGTTAACTAACACGTAAAAATCATGTCCTACAACTAAACTTAAACATTAAATGTAAAAATGCATATTTTTGTTATTTTTTCATTTTCGTGAAAACGACTTAATTACGCTAAAGCACGAACATGAATTTATATATAATAATGCACATGATGAGAGAAAAAAATAATGCAAGAATCACAAAAAGTCACGCACAACACAAAAACTATTTTATTTTGAATTTTTGGGAGTAAATCTTACGTAGGGCAAAAATCACGTGCTCACAGCTGCCCCTCTTTGCGCGGAAACATGAAAAGTTTTCGTGCAAAGATAAGTGAGCGGATACGAGCGATTTTTTGCCCGTTCAAGCACTCCGTATGAAGCATTGTTTGGAAGAGTTTGACCGAACCTTGCTTCAAAGGTCTCCTACATATCCCTGGTAAAAGGGAATCAGGTCAATGTAGTTCGGGAAGTTTTGATAGCTGGGACTACCATGACCCCTGTGATCTTGCTGTTGCTGATGTTGCTACTGTTGCCACTGCTTAACTGATCTCCTTATTACACCGTGCTCAACGAAATAAGAAGCTAGACTAAGTTACAGTATTGCAAATTCTTATCTATCTTTTCAACTTGATCTTGTCGCGTTCCTTGCCGTCCTGCTGGTTCTGATGTTTCTTCACATATTTCTTCTCCTCTGATAATTGTTATCTCGGCCTATCTTGATAGCCGAACTCCGACCATTGGTCCCTTCTTCGTGATCTCCGAACTATTCTCCTTCGAAGTCTGAACCTGTCTTTCTGATCCTTGCTGCCTTCCTTTTGATTATGAACTTGAATTCATGCTGGGGACTCCCGTCATACTCTACCGCTTTCCTCAAACAACTTCAAAATAAATCACCACTCCATTCTTCAGGCGGGCTCCCTGACTTCAGCTACAACTTTAAAATTAATCGCCACTCCATTCTTCAGGCGGGCTCCCTGACTTCAACTACAACTTCAAAATTAATCGCCACTCCATTCCTCAGGCGGGCTCCCTGACTTCAACTACAACTTTTAAAATAAATCGCCACTCCATTCTTCAGGCGGGCTCCCTAACTTCGACTACAACTTCAAAATTAATAGCCACTCCATTCTTCAGGCGGGCTCCCTGACTTCAACTACAACTTTTAAAATAAATCGCCACTCCATTCTTCAGGCGGGCTCCCTGACTTCGACTGCAACTTCAAAAATAAATCGCCACTTCATTCTTCAGGTGGGCTCCCTGACTCCAACTACCTTAAAATAAATCGCCACTCCATTCTTCGGGCGGGCTCCCTGACTCCAACTACAACTTAAAAAGTAAATCGCCACTCTATTCTTCAGGCAGGGCTCCCTGACTTCAACTACAACTTCAAAAGTAAATCGCCACTCCATTCTTCAGGCGGGCTCCCCTGACTTCAACTACAACTTCAAAATAAAATCGCCACTCCGTTCTTCAGGCGAGCTCCCTGACTTCAACTACAACTTCAAAAATAAATCGCCACTCCATTCTTCAGGCGGGCTCCCTGACTTCAACTACAAATTCAAAATCAATCGCCACTCCATTCTTCAGGCGGGCTCCCTGACTTCGACTACAACATCAAAATTAATCGCCACTCCATTCTTCAGGCGGGCTCCCTGACTTCAACTATAACTTCAAAATAAAATCGCCACTTCGTTCTTCAGGCGGGCTCCCTGACTTCAACTACAACTCATTAATTTCATCCTATTCTTATCGCATTCCTTTGCTTTTTGTACCATTTTTCTTCTTCCTGCATCGCCCCCTTGGGCCACCTTTTCTTCTGAATTACCTTGTCTTGGAATTGCTTTCCCCCCTGGGTCGTGTTACTTTTCCTTTGGCTGCCGGAGATATCCTCGGAACTGTTTACTCACCTACTGGAGATGATGCTGCTGGGGAAGTATTCTTTATGTCTTCTTTTTCTATTTCCTTCATCCTTCGTTCTCTCTCGGACTCGCCGAGGATTGAAATGTCATTAACTGAGGATTACCCTGGCGGGTGAACCCTCTTCCTTTTCCTTCTTCCCAGACCTCCTCCGGGGCTCACGCTTTTGCTTCATTGAGAAACTTATGGGATATAATGCTGCCGGGGAAATCTCGAAGTTAGTGTTTCATTTTTCCAACAACTGCCGGGGATGATATCAGGCTCAAAGATCACGCCCTCGTGTTGTGTGGCCTCTCTCAAAACTATCCTGCTCAGAACTGGTAATTCGCGAGATCTCATTATCCTTATCCACTGGGTATTTGTTTTCAAGAAAATTTTCGCAATGGGAGAAAATTTTCTGCCCCAGTTTGATGACCTTCTACGCGGCATGCTCTTCCGCCGACGAACCCTCTTTTCCTGCTTTAAATCAAAGAAAAATTGTTAGTTTCAAAACGCGGTGAGTGGTCGTGCCACTCTTGTTGGGAGCCATTTTCCTTTTTTTCTTTCAGCTGCTTGGCCTCCCTCGAACTTTTGGGGGCGCCGTTGACACTTGCTGGGGATGATGCTCTTTTCATAGATGGTCTCTCATCTCTCCTTTTATTCCCACCTTCGGTTTGGTCCGACCCTTTTAGTCGATGATCCGTTGTGAGTAATCATCTTATGGATGTGTAATATGTGTCCATCGTACTCTATAATTCCCGTGAACCTTTCAATGAACCTGTCGTTCCAACCTTAATATCGGAACGACTTTTGCCTTATTGCCTCGTTCCACGCCTATTCATCTTCATTATACCGCTTTGGGAGACTTGGTAATAAGCTTTGAAAAGTCAATTTTCGAAAACAAACGAAAAGAAAAATGATAGATAAAGAATGCTGACCGCGAATGACAAAAGAAAGGGAAAACTTTTCTGAACTCAAAACTGGGAAAAACTTATCTGAATATGTAACCGATCCAATGGTTATGCCGCGCCTTTGAGATTAATCTACCCAGTCTATTTATGTCAATCACTTTCTGATGGCCGCGTTTTGCTAGAAGCAAACGAATGTCCTAACCTTGTCTCCTGCAGACACCTTGTAACCATCTCGCCTTGTCACCTCATAGTGCCCTTCAAAGGGTTTTCACTAATGAGATTCTCTCATTTCTCTCGACCTCCCGTCGCTTTAGGGTGCCTGTAAAGGTTTTCACCGTAAGACTCTCTCATTCTATTTCTCTCAGCTTTCTTCGCCTCAAGGTGCCCGCGAGGGTTTTCACCGTTAAGGCTCTCTCATTTTGCTTTCTTTCCAGGCTGGGGTATCGTCCACGAGATTCCCTCTAAAGCATTATCCCTTTTCGGCTTGTGCATCCTGGATTCAATCGAGGATCGGAGTGTCGCTTTTGGCTTTCATTCGCATGACTTGGCATTTCTCAAATACTCATCGAGAGGTCTTTTTCGGTCATTAATGTGGCTTTTGTGCGTGAGGCTAAAGAAAAGAGGTTTCACCTCAATGGTTAGCTCATTACAACTTTCGGAATCCATACCATCTTTTCAAATGAAACAATGACTTCTGCCCCGGTTTTGTTGCTTGGGGAATCTTTGATTTTTGTTTTATTATGACCGAGCCGTGTGGCGCCTACGTATCCTTCTTGAGGAATCAGGTAGAATGTAGTTCACTTTTTCTTGTGTCTTTTCTTCGTTTCTTTTCTATTTTGTTACATATCTTCCTTGATGATTCCGAAAGAGGGTACATGAAAGAATAATTAAGGCTCAAAGGGGAAAACAAGGTTGAAGTGTTTGGGTAGTAGAAAAATTGCCTCTGTCATTTCATTCTCCGAGAAATGCCAAATACACACAAACGAACCCAAACGTGGACAAATACATTAAAGAATTACACGTAATATCTTTTGACTGCATCGGAATTGATAGCCATATCGGTGCACCTTCCTTCGATATCAGTTAGACATAGAGCGCCGTTGGATAATACTCTAGTCACAACAAATGGTCCCTACCAATTTGGAGCGAACTTGCCTTTCGCTTCGACCTGATGTGGTAGAACTCTCTTCAGCACATGTTGTCCCACTTCAAATTTCCTGGGACGTACCTTCTTGTTATATGCTCTTGCCATTCTCTTTTGATACAATTGGCCGTGACATACTGCTGTCAATCTCTTTTCATCGATCAAGTTCAATTGCTCTAATCGGGTTTTGACCCACTCATCATCGTCAATCTCAGCTTCGGCGACAATTCGGAGGGATGGAATCTCAACTTCTGCGGGTATTACTGCTTCAGTCCCGTACACCAACAAGTAAGGAGTTGCACCTACCGAAGTCCGGACGGTAGTGCGATAACCCAACAGTGCAAATGGTAACTTTTCAAGCCATTGCCTAGACCCTTCTACCATCTTCCTCAATATCTTCTTTATATTTTTGTTTCTTGCTTCAACCGCACCATTTGCTTTGGGACGATATGGTGTGGAATTTCGGTGTGTAATCTTGAACTGTTGACATACCTCTTTCATCAATCCGCTGTTAAGATTGGCACCGTTATCTGTGATGATTATCTTTGGAATTCTAAACCTGCAGATGATGTGGGAATGTACGAAGTTCACTACCGCCTTCTTGGTTACTAATTTGAAGGTTTTGGCCTCCACCCACTTGGTAAAATAATCGATCGTTACCGGAATGAACCTATGACCATTGGAAGCCGCAGGCTCTATAGGTCCAATAACATCCATACCCCATGCAACAAACGGCCATGGTGCCGACATTGTATGCAATTCGGTCGGTGGAGAATGAATCAAATCTCCGTGTATCTGACACCGATGGCATCTTCGCACGAAACTTATACAATCACGCTCCATAGTGAGCCAGTAATATCCTGCTCGAAGAATCTTCTTTGCCAATACATACCCGCTCATGTGTGGTCCACAAACTCCGGAGTGTATATCCGTCATCACTGTTGTGGCTTGACTCGCATCTATACATCTCAACAATCCCAAATCTGGGGTTCTTTTGTACAGCACCCCTCCACTAAGGAAAAATCCGTTTGCCAATCGCCGAATAGCTCTCTTTTGATCTCCAGTTGCTTGCTCTGGGTATATTCCTAACCTGAGGTATTCCTTGACATCATGAAACCATGGCTCGCCATCCATCTCTTCTTCTATCATATTGCAGTAAGCATGCTGATTCCGGACCTGAATATGTAACGGATTGACACGAACCTTGTCCGGGTGATGTAGCATTGACGCTAAAGTAGCTAGAGCGTCGGCAACCTCATTATGCATCCTTGGGATATGTCTGAACTCCACCGACTAGAAACGCTTAGTCAGATCATGCAAACACTGACGATACGGGATAAGCTTTAAATCTCTGGTTTCCCATTCTCCCTGAATCTGATGTACCAGAAGGTCCGAGTCCCCCAAGACCAAGACGTCCTGTACATCCATGTCCACCGCTAATCGCAACCCCAAGATACATGCTTCGTACTCAGCCATATTATTGGTACAATGAAAACGCAGTTGAGCAGTAACAGGATAATGATGTCCTGTTTCAGAGATAAGCACAGCCCCTACTCCGACTCCTTTTGCGTTCGCCGCTCCGTCGAAGAAAAGCTTCCACCCTGGATCCTCGATTAATTCCAACCCATCAATTTGCAATACTTCTTCGTCCGGAAAATACGTCCTCAAAGGTTCGTATCCGTCATCGACAGGATTCTCAGCTAAGTGATCGGCTAGGGCTTGGGCTTTCATAGTCGTCCTTGTCACATATATGATGTCGAACTCTGTAAGTAATATTTTCCATTTTGCTAACCTCCATGTAGGCATAGGTTTATGGAAAATATATTTCAACGGATCCAAACGCGAAATGAGGTAAGTGGTGTAAGAAGACAAATAATGTTTCGACTTTTGGGCTACCCAAGTCAAAGCGCAAGCAAGTCTTTTCCAAATGAGTGTATTTAACCTCGTGGACCGTGAATTTCTTCCCGAGATAGTAAATGGCCCGTTCCATTCTACCAGTAAGATCATGCGCTTCGATGCGCGGCCGAATGAATTTTCCAAAACCGTCGGATAAAGAATCAGGGGTGCCCGGTTGAGGCGGAACTAGTACGGGTGGGTTTGACGGATACCACTTTGATTTGGTCAAACGCTTCCTAACATTACTGTCGTCCATTCTATCGCGGCGTCTTTCTTCAACGGACGGAATATGGGTTCACAGGTTGCTGTAAGCTGAGCAATAAACCTATCGATGTAATTTAACCTTCCCGACGGACTCATTACCTCTGTTTTATTCTTCGGCGAGGGTAGCTCTGAATGGACTTGATTTTGGATGGGTCCAACTCAATGCCCCGTCGGTTGACGATGAATCCTAGCAGCTTTCCCTGATGGGACTCCGAATGCGCATTTGGCCGGATTGAGCTTGATATCATATCTTCGAAGTCTTTGAAAGAACTTCACTGAGGTCGGCAACGTGGTCTTCTCGACGTCTAGATTTTATGATCACATCATCCACGTACACTTCTATTTCCTTGTGTATCATGTCATGGAATACCGTAGTCATCGCCCTCATGTATGTTGCCCTGCGTTCTTCAGACTGAACGGCATCACCCGGTAGCAATAAGTCCCCCATGGTGTGATAAAATCCATTTTTTCTGCGTCCTCTTCATCCATCAAGATCTGATGATATCCCGCGTAGCAGTCCACAAAGGATTCGATTTCACGTCCGGCGCAATTATCAATCAGGATATGAATATTGGGAAGTGGGAAATTATCCTTAGGACTCGCCTTGTTGAGATTGCGGTAGTCCACGCATACTCTGATATTTCCGTCTTTCTTTGGCACCGGTACTACATTAGCCAACCATTCAGGGTATCGAGTGACACGAATGACTTTCGCCTGCAACTGCTTGGTCACTTCCTCCTTGATCTTTACACTCATCTCTGTCTTAAATATCCGCAGTTTTTGCTTGACGGAAGGACATGTCGGATCAGTGGGTAATTTATGAACCACTAGATCAGTGCTGAGTCCTGGCATGTCGTCGTACGACCATGCGAAAATATCTTTAAACTCCATGAGTGTTTTGATCAATTCCTCCCTCGGGTTGGGTTCAATATGGATACTTATTCTGGTTTCTCTGACGTCATCTATGTTCCCCAGATTAACAGCCTCAGTATCATTTAAATTTGGTTTGGGTTTTTCCTCAAAGTGACTTAATTCTTCACCGATTTCTTCTACGGCTTCATCATTGCCGTATTCCGATTCACTTTCGTCACTTCTTATTTCATGCGTTATTATTTCCAAACCCGATTGACTTTCTAGACTGGGTTGATTAATCTTTAAGCACGCCATATCATTAAGATCAGTTGAAAGAAAGTTGTTCAGAAAAATAAAAGAAGAAAAATAAACAAAATTATACACGACGGGAACAAAATTTCATTAATGGGAATAGTACAAGGAAAAACAAACTTGCAAACTCAAATCAAAATGAACTAAAACAAACGTATTTTACTCCGGGGACACCCCCAACACAAAATTTCGAAAGAAAACAATCCAAAACCAACTACCAAGACTCCTTCCGGACGGGGAGAGGAGTAGCCTTCCAATTATTCAATTTTGCTTTCGATCCCACAAACTGTATCTCGGCATGGCTGGATCCTTCGCCATCCTCTAGCATGCATACATCTGCGAATAGGCCCTCGAATTTTCTTAAGAACTCTTCGTCTGGCCTAACCATAGGACTGGGAACCTTTGTCGTCGGATGTCCTCTTACTCCGGACTTGACAAAAGATCGGGAAAGGCGTGGAACAGGCTTCGGGAGCACCCATGTCTTCTGCTTGTTCTTTCTGGCTCGCTGGATGTCCTCTGATGTCGGCTTGAATCCCAAATCGAAGGTTCCCACGTTTTCGACCACGGATACCGGTTGTGTGATTCCTTGCAGAGATGCACCTAAACCTTTACCGGGTACGAAACCATTTCTTAGCATTTCATGAGCCACCATGATGTCGGCGGTAATTATTCTGTCATTGGGAATGCATTCCCCTTCTGGAACTCGGTTGGCGGATACCACATCGCAGATCTGGTATACCCATGGCCCAACATCCTCTTTTGTCTCAACAAAGGGGACGATGGTGCCTGGTTGTAGATCATTCTCTCCATGGACTACGATCTCCTGTTGGTCCCACTCAAACTTGACTAGTTGGTGTAGGCTGGATGGAACTGCTTTTGCGGCATGGATCCACGGTCGCCCTATCAGAAGGTTATATGACACTACCATGTCCAGCACCTGGAATTCCATGGTGAACTCCACTGGTCCAATTGTAAAGATTAACACTATGTCCCCGACCGACGCCTTGCCTCCTCCATCAAACCCTCGAACACATATGTTGTTCTTGCGTATCTTGCCGATGTCCACTTTCAACTTGTTTAGTGTAGAGAGAGGACAAATGTTAGCACTGGATCCATTATCGACTAGGACTTTGGTAACCACCGACTCCTCACATTTTACCGTAAGATATAAAGCCTTGTTGTGCTCGGTGCCTTCCTCAGGCAATTCATCATCGGTGAAAGTGATCCGATTCACTTCGAAGATCCTATTGGTGATCTTCTCCAAATGACTCACCGAGATTTTATTAGGTACGTGGGTCTCATTCAGAACTTTCATCAAAGTTTGCCGATGTTCTTCAGAATGTATCAGCAAGGACAGCAATGAGATTTGCGCAGGAGTCTTCTTCAGCTGTTCTAGGACAGAATAATCGTGCATCTTCATCTTTTTCAGGAATTCTTCTGCCTCTTCGTCAGTTATCGGCTTTTTCAGTGTTGCCGGAGTGGTTTTCCTCAATTCCGTAGGGGCAAAACATCTCCCTGAGCGGGTCAACCCTTGCGCTTCGCATACTTCCTCTTTAACTTCTTTTCCTTTGTAGGTCATCGTGACCCGATCATAATTCCATGGGATGGCTTTGCTATCAACTATTGGCAACTGTATTGCTGGCCTGATGATGAAAGGATCCATTCGAACACCTGCTACCGTCAAGATGGGTTTGGTTGCTACCCCTGGTACAGTTATTTTTACTTCCCCTGACTTCACCGGCACTTTGTTCACGCTTCCCTTTTCTGCTTCCGACCCCTTTTGTACGTCCTTCTTGCAAATGAGCGACCCATCAAGGTTTGGCCCTTTTCTCATTCCTACCCCGCTAGACTTGATCATCATTACAGTCTGAGAGGTTTTCTCCTTTCCATCCTCTACCCATTCCAACTCGATCATATTGGTCTCATGATGAGTTGGAAGTGGATTTTGGTTGATGTTGGGCTCCGCTGGAGTCTGGACCTCAATTCGGCGAGTGTCGATGAGTTCCTGGATGGCTGTTTTCAATCGCCAACACTTTTCTGTGTCGTGCCCCGGACATCCTGAGCAGTATGCACAATTTATTGAATGATCCAGATTCTTTGGAAGAGGATTTGGTAGCTTAGCCTCGACCAGATTTAGCAACCCTACTTGCTTTAAACGGTGGAACAGACTGGTGTAAGACTCCCCCAAGGGAGTGAAAGTCTTTGGCCTTGGCGCCCTGTCGCTTTTGAATGCTTGGTTCGGACGAAAGCCCGCACCCGTGGGATTTCTATAGGCTCTTGGGGGTGGGTAATTATTCTGTGGATTTGGCGCACGCCATGGTGCCTGGACGGGAGGTGTGGCATATGATTGTGCGTGATGGACAGTAAAATGGGGATCGAGTGCCGGATAGTAGTGTTGCGGGTGGTTATATGGATTGTGGAAGTAATTTTGGTGGTGAGGTTGTGGCGGGTTATACTCGGGTGCGGGGCCTCTGTTTCTGAACCATGTTCCGGACTCGACTGCCGTGACTTCTTCTTTCCTCTTTTTCCCAAGCACTCCTCCGGTACCACTTTGAATAGCTTGGGTGGTGGCTTTCAACACTCAAAAACATATTTATTTTAATTTTGGAACTAATTGCTCAGTGCAAAAATCATGTGCTCACAACCTCAGTGAATGACTTACCCACGGATGTCACCAGATGTCCGAAATAGGTTGGCTCCAGTGTCTGCACGAAGTAATCCACCATCTCGTTCTCTCTCATAGGCGGATCTACCCTTGCTGCATGTTCCCTCCAGCGGAAACCAAATTCTCTGAAACTTTCGGCGGGTTTCTTTTCTAACTTTAGCAATGATAAGCGGTCTGGGACTATTTCAAGATTGTACTGGAACTGGCCGATGAATGCCTGAGCCAAATCATCCCACGTAAACCATCTGCTGGGATCCTGCCTAGTGTACCACTCTAGTGCAGATCCCCCCAAACTCTGACCGAAGTAAGCTATCAGAATCTCGTCTCGTCCTTCGGCCCCTCGCATTTTACTACAAAACCCTCGAAGATGGGCTACTGGATCACCATGCCCCTCGTATAGGTCAAACTTGGGCATTTTGAACCCGGCTGGCAACTGGACATCTGGGAATGTACACAAATCCTTGTAAGCAACACTGACCTGGTTGCCCAAACCGTGCATATTCCTGAAGGATTGCTCCAGGCTTTTAACTTTTCTAATAACTTCCTCATGTTCTGAACTTTGGAAGTGCTTTTCTGGTTCTGCCGGGTTATCCCAGTGAGGGGTGTGTGTATGCGGTTCAGGAGCCCTAAAAGTAGGCTCAGGAGGATAGTAAGAATTGTCATGGATTTGGACATGCGGCTCACCGGACGACTTTTGTAGAGTAGCAGGTGGGGGTACCACAAAAACAGGGGTGAACGGAGGATGATTTTGTTTGGCTGGTGGAATTTGGGTGGCATAAGGGTTTTCCCTTGATAGTATGGATAGAGTGGGGCGCTTGTCGAAGGGTCAAGAGGTGGATGTTCTGGAGCTGATGCGAGAGTATGGAGGTTTGGTGAAGACTGTCCCCTAGCCCAGGCTAGGTGCATCTCTGTTATCTGCTGTTTCAACCGATCTACCTCTTCTTTCATGATCCGTATCTCTGATTTCTCTTCCTCGAGACTTTTACCGGAGCTGGACATACTTGCTGGAATTGGCCCTTTAGATCTAGTACGGTAATGGTGGCCGGCCAGTATATTCTGTCAAACCAACTGCTAAACTTTTCTGGAAATGCAACAAACTTGTTAGTTTACTGAGTTTAACAGATATGTTATAGCACGTTGGATGCAATGCACCTAACCAAATAACCCTTTCTACATGTACTCATCACATGCGTCATTCCAGCTTCTCTCTTTTTCTCTTTTTTTTTCTTTTTTTTTCTTTTTCAATTATCCTTGAAAGCCTTATTGTTATTAACCTTTGTATTCCTTTCCTTTCTTTCTAGTAGTGGTCGAATCTTATGTGGATTGCCTACGTATCACGTCCCTGTGTGAATCAGACAGAGCGTAGTTCTAATAACAAGATTGTGGCAAAATTCAGTAACTTTTATATCAAATAAAACCTTAAAGTTACAAAACATGTCTTATAATAATCAACAAAATAAGAGAAATGCTTGACTTGAAAAAGGAAAATAAAATGCCAACCAGCTTGACCCAATATTTTAAAATACATTTTTTAATCAAAAGTCTAATGCTCTAAAATTCCTGGGGGCCCGCGAGGCATCATTCGGCCTTGCCGCGGGCCTGGGTGTGAGGTCCTTGTGTAGTCCCCTTAACTCTCTCATGATCTGATGAACATAGCCCATAACTAAAGCAAAAAGGGCGGTGCGGGGCATTTGTTCACAAGCTAAGCATTTCATGGTGACATAATGCCCGATTTCTCCAATTCTGTCCTTGATCATGTCTCTTTCTCTGAGTAGGTGTTCTATCTGCTGGTTTTTCGCCCCCAATCTTCGAGCATTGTTGGTGACTTGGTCTAGGAGCCTATTCACTTGTTCTTACAGTCGGGCCATCAAATTGTGGCAACGGTCGAGGTCTGCTCTGGCATCTCGGGCTTGCTTGAAAACCCGCTCCCTGAGGATAACATTTGCTTCCCTTAGACTAGTGATGATCTTAGTGTAATCTTCTTCCACCCGTTGTAGGTGAAGTGCATGTTGATGTGCCTCCTTTCTCCAGCTAGCACGGATCCTCATTGTTTGGGTCTTCGACTCTTCCAATTCTCTTTGGACATCGGCAACTTGGTTTCTCAAACCCTTTATCAATTTTTCGTCTGCTCGACTCCTCAACTGTCTGTCAGCATCCCTTTTCATTTGCTGGATTTGAGCTCTCAAAAAGTCATTTTCTTGTGCCAACTTCTTTTTATCTCCTTCGTTGGCGGAAGCTTGCACATCCATTTCAAAATTGGAGCTCTTGGGTCCGTTGCTCTATCCTGCTAATCTTTGTTCTATAAGCTTCTTCTCTGGCCAACCGGTCCCATTGTTCTTGTGACGCTCCAGAAAACTCCCTGAGGTGGGGCCTTTTTGTGGGCCTTTGATGCTCCAGATCTCTGCTATACCATGCAGGGTATTCTGGCGATACTTCACCCCGGGCTCGATCTCGCACCCGAGTGTCTATCTTCGATGTTTGACATTCACTCCAAATTTTTCGGACCAATGCTTCAGGGAACTGTCCTCCCGGTCCAATTTCAACCACATGTGGGCTGAGGTCTTCTTCTTTTGGGATTATTTGGCATCGTCCCAACTGTCTCAATACTCGACATGGCGCGTAGGGTTGGATGCTGTTGAGGCCCATTAGTAATAAATGTGATTCCGTGGCCGATGCATATATGACCTCTTCCACGGGTAGCCAGCCAAACGTCCATTCTATCTTGCTGGCTGGAATCAAACGCATAAGTCGTATCCATCCGCTAATCCCCTCTGGCAAATCATATCCCTCGACCCTTGTAGGGAATTCTTCTATACGGGTTTTCTCCGATAAACTATACCTCATAAACTGCGGGCGATGATATAAGTGATCGATCATCCACATTTGGAGCAGTACATTGCAAGCTTCAAAGAAGACCCCTCCAGCTTTGCAGATAGTGAGTGCACGAGAGATATATGATATTATCATGGGAGCCAAAGTACTATTGTTTTGTTTCATCAAAGTGCTGACGACCCTTGCCACATGTATGTTGATATTCCCGTCCTTTCTGGGAAATATTAATGAACCTAGGAAAGCTATCATGAAGGCGATGCGTCTATGCTCTTCCCATTTCAACTGGTTTTCTCCACTGCAGATTTTGCTTTTGTGTTTGTTGAAACCCCCATAATGACCATATTTGTCATATAGAAATGCTAAAGTGCAGAACCCTTCTGATAAGTCTGGGTTGTGTACAGTTCTGCGGATTTTCACAGTATCCAAAAACCTATGTACTGTCACTACCCTTGGCGCAATGAGATATTGTTCCCTCATAGGGACTTTTGGCCTTCCGATATATCCGGCCAATTCTTCCAATGTTGGTATGAGTTCAAAGTCTGAAAAGTGGAACACATTGTGTGCTGGATCCCAGAATGAGATCAGGGCTCGTATGATGTCTCCTCTCGGGGGAATATTTAGTAGCCCCACTAGATCTCCCAGGTACAGCTTAACTGCGTCTTGTCCTTGCTCGCCCAAGTCGCTCCACCACATATGCAAACTTAAGGGGACCTTGTTTATGATAGCTTCGGTTGTATTCTGACTCGTGCTCATTCTGCACATTTATTAAGGTAGTTTTTAGATGAAAGAAAAATCTTTATTTGACCCAAACAAAACTATCTTTTTCTTTTTTTTTAAAAAAACGAAAAAACGAAGCGGGCCACCGGAATTGACTGGTCAAAATATTAAGACTGATGAAAAGGTGGTCGTTGAGGCAAAATTGAATATCCTGGCATTCCGTCATTATTTCTTCTTTTTAAAACTTATTTTGAAAATATAGGGAAGTTGGACCCGTTAAAGGCTGCCTACGTATCTCACACCCGGTGAGAATCAAACCCGCGTAGTTCGGTCCGTCAAAACAACTATTTTTCTTCTATTGACCGACAAAGAAAACACATTTTGTCAAGAAAACCATTTTGTTGGCAAAGTCAACCTTCTGTCGTCTTTTATTAGCAAACTAAATTTATTGACTTGTTGGTAAAACACATTTTTGTATTTTCGAAAAATATTTATTTCCCCATACTATTTCCTTTTGTTTTTCGTTTTTCTTCGGTATTTAAAAGCCGGTCAGCATGCCAGTCTAAATAAATGCTTTACAACAAACATGATATAGCAAGATGGTCTTTTCATTTCAGGTTGCCTGTCCTAGACGGACCCAACCCCTGTGTTGAGTCCCCTAAGTCAAATGCAACGTGATGCAAATAAACGTTTCCTACTAGGGATCCGGTATGCGGTTATGTTATTCTAAGCTCAGAACCTTGGTACATGGTCTAAACTGTGTATCCAAGTGGACAGCTCGGATTGAGGAGGGGGCTACGTACCGGGGACCTGCGGGATTGTCCGGCTTTGTAACTTATCCTGCCTCTTTTCTTATTTTGGGTATTGACACTAACAGAAAAAGGGAGTCTCAACCAGTAAGCACATCCCCGGAGGTAAGAAGAGAAGGGTTTTCGGCACAGTTTTATATACAGTTCACGCAATATCAAAGCGGTAAACATATAGCAGTTTGTATATACAGTGCAACTAGTATCAAAGCGGTAAACATGTAGCACATTAATTAAACATATAATAAAATCAGATATAGGAAAAAACAACAATTTAACTGAGCTCGAATTCTTAAACCCTGAACCGAAGTTCTGGGTCAATTATCCCCAGCAGAGTCGCCAGAGCTGTCACACCTCCTTTTTACGCTTACCCGCGAGAGCGCGTGGGAGTTCTTCCAATTAAAGGACAATCGAAATGGGATTTATTTATTTAGTTCAGAGTCGCCACTTGGAAAAAAAATAATGGTGTCCCAAGTCACCGGTTTAATCCCGAACCGAGGATATTTATGACTCCGTAATACAGTCTGCGAAACTAGAAACCTGGATAAGGAATTTTGTTAACCCGGGAGAAGGTGTTAGGCACTCCCGGATTCCGTGGTTCTAGCATGGTCGCTCAACTGCAATTTTTGTTTTTATCTGATTTCTTCATATATTTTAATTAGGTGCTACTAATGTTCCGCTTTTCGATTTTAAAAGAATTGCGACGTCACGAAAACATATTTTGAGTCACACCGTAACCGGTGCGCCTGTGACTTTAATGTGTTTCAGTTTCGCCGAGAGTAGGATTTGGGTCACATAAATGCGCACCCGTATTTAGGAAAATAATTTATTTACAAATCGTGCCTAAAGAGTCTATCATCTTTATGAACTTTGGGAAAGACCATGAAATTTGCTAAACGATCTTCCCGAGTCTATGCTTTTTATAATAATTTTATTTGAGGGTCCCGCAATTGTGTATTTAGTGTGGCGAGGCTCATCTCACTTTTATTAAAGGCCAATCCTAACCCGACTATTAAAGTTGTCATAATCGGGTTATATGTAATGCATTCCCAAATTTTAGAATTATGCATCGTAACCATGTCACGGAAACCGTACCCATGGCCACAATATAATGGCTAATATCAGCATAATTAGCAATTGTTATGGGTAGAAATTAGAAGCTCGGACGACAATGGACTCAGCAACTTTCAAACGAGCTTCATTTTTTTTAATAAACTCTAGTCCACGAGGCAGAGACGGAATATATATACATGTTTTATTTGTAATCAAACGAGGAGCAGAAATCACAGGCTACTGCTAACAGAGGTGGACGTTTTGTTTTATAAAAAGCTTACTGCTAACAGAGGTCATTTCTTAATTGCATTGACCCTTTCTTGTGAAGTTTAAGCTAAAATAAGAAATGGGCTATCATGCCAAATTCAATGATTAAGTATTCTGGTTAAACAATATCCTTTTATTCATTATGAACTTTATAAGTATTACCTTTTAAGCTAAACTACAAGTGTTAAATGACTAACGAGAAAATGCCAATAACCTATAAATGATACGCAATGGTTGATTGAAAGTCTTATATGAATCAAAATGAAATTTGCAAATCTATATTCCTTTACACACTTTAAGCTAACAGTCGAGGATTCAAATCAACAATATACAATTCGTGTCAAATACTAGATTTCCTCATCACTACTGCTAATTAACAATCATGTCTTAAAATGTCAAATTTCATATGTTCATTTAACACTTCAAGCCTTCGTGTATCCTAACCTTCAGAATTGCAACAAAATCCAGTCCAGTTCCATACACAAAGCCAAACATAATCGAGTTGCCATTCACAAAAGTAACAACATACAAATCATGCAATAGGAACAAAATAGAGTGAATTTTAAACTTAAACTCCAAATCTTCATATATTTCCCAACTTGAAACTTGCCAACTACAATTTCTGGAATTTCTAAGATCTGTCCCTGGAAAATACAATGAGGAGAAATCAGTTGCAGCAGCAGAAGACACAACAACAACAGCAGCAACAGGACAGAACAACAACAACAGCAAGCCAACATCAAACACTCAACAAACCAGCAGTAGCAAAACACAACAACAGCAGTAGCCAAAACACAGCAACAGCAGTAGCCAAAACACAGCAAACAGCAGTAGCACACGACCAACAGCAACAACAACAAGGATGAATGCAAGAACCAACCCAAACTCTGACCCACCCTCAATGGAACAGTAACACTCCTTCTCTATTTCAGAATGTCATCCAAATGTCTACGTGTGTATGTATCTCTGAGTGTATCTGTTTGTATCCAATGTTCTGAGTGTGTGTTTTCCTGCTTTACAATGAGTCTTTGTGTATGTATGTGTGTGTGTATCCCTCTCACCCTCTCTACTCCCAGATTTGATACCAAAATATCTATCTCTATGCCCAACAGAGTCTGCCTTCTTCAAGGTGTGTATTTGTCTCTATTTAAGTGTTTTTCGAATGCCCTCCAATGTTCTCTATCACTGTCCCCCTCCAGTGTATAAGTCTCAACCTACTTATAACCAAAAAAACAGACCCCTTAAGATGCCTCAAACCAACTAGAAAGACCTAGCCCATCATCTTCTCTGCCCAAGCCAATTATCTCCTATGTTTTCCCACTTAAACTTGTCTAAGCATTGGGTTTTTTATATTAAAATGATAAGTGCAGGCTTGGTGGAGTGCCCTGCTGTAACAGCAGGTTCCACTGCTTTGTTTCATGTGCAGGGCATTTTGAATCCTAAAACATGCTACTTCTGAATAGCCCTAATGCTAATAGCTAATCCAGTTAATCTCAATTTAAAATCAACCCACAGCTACAGCCACAATCTCAAAGTGACGCTGGGTCACATTGGCAATACTAATTTCTGTCCTAATGTGCCAATAAGCAGACTCATGAAACTACTCGACAATGTCAATCGTCAAAACAATGACTTCAAAAACAAAAAGTCTCGGCAAAACCAAAGAATTGGGAAACTAACTATTCGACGACATTTGTTGAATCAATCACAACATATAATCACACATAAGCAACAACAAATACGAGTCGAAACAGACAAGAGCAAAGAATGAATTGACCAAATAAAGGTCTGTTGAGAAGGGTAGAACAATGCTAATAATTTCTGAAACTAAACACAAATACACACATGGATTGCAACCAGAAATCGTAAGGGACACGAATTACCTCAAAAGAGATTGCCGACCCAAGCTTCGAACTTGATTTGGAATTATTGAAGCCAAATGGGCTTTAATCGAGATGTTCTCGATTGAGAACACCTAGACTAAAGTCCTTTGGACTTCAATTACAACTAATCCGGCTCGAATTGGCTTCTTCAAAAACTAGGGTTCTTAGGACTCGATTTTAGGGCTTTTACAATTCTGGCAAGATTCGAGCTAAGCCGGGGTTAGTAGGGGTACGAGGGAGGTGTGAGGAGTCACTGGTGTGAATTTGGGGTGGTTTGGCGTGGTTTGGGTTTTAACTCGAATCTTCGATTGAAGATTCGAGACGTTTAGGGATGATTCGAGGTTAACGGACCACGGATTCGGAATGGGGGGGGTTTAGGGGGAGCTATGGTGTTGATTGGGTGGTCATTGGCCTACCGGAGCCGCCGCGAGGCGATTTTCGGTAGGCGGAGGGCGGTGGAGGCACGGCGGTTTCTGATCGTCTCTGGGAGAGACGAAGGGGGGTCTAGAGAAATGAAACGGGTATGGGGGTATTGGGGCTTCCTTGGTATGTTTAAAATTAATCAATTAATATGAGCCGTCGGATCAAATGATCTGAACGGCTCGGATTAGCTGATGGGTAGGGGACGGGGTCGTTTGGCCACAATACGGGGTCGTTTGGCTTAATGAATGATTGGGTTGAGGGGCTGGCCCGGATTAATTATCTTAGCCGTTGGATTGGCTTAATCCAACGGTGCAGATCAGGCGTTACCAAAAGGGGGCATGGGCCTTGTATTGGGTAATGATCTATTTTGGGCTTAATTCTAATTTAAGAACTGGCCCAATCCGATTTTCTTTCTTAATTTTCAAACAAATTCTTTCCCTTTTTTATAATTGAACAAAAATTCCTAATTAATTTGTAAAATCACTGAATAAAACTACACAAATATCAACATTTGATCAACAATTAACATGTTAACTAACACATAAAAATCATGTCCTACAACTAAACTTAAACATTAAATGTAAAAATGCATATTTTTGTTATTTTTTCATTTTCGTGAAAACGACTTAATTACTCTAAAGCACGAACATGAATTTATATATAATAATGCACATGATGAGAGAAAAAAAGTAATGCAAGAATCACAAAAAGTCACGCACAACACAAAAACTATTTTATTTTGAATTTTTGGGAGTAAATCTTACGTAGGGCAAAAATCACGTGCTCACATCGAGCATCACCACGCCGAACTCTATCCTGGAGGACAAGCAAATGAGGGTCGTCGAACTGACGCTCCCTGATGCGGTCAGATAGAGAAGACCGAGAAATCACACAAGCCAGAACCCAGCTGGGGTCCGAAAGATCCAATCTAACAAACCGTCTGGCTAAAGCCTGAACATCCATCGCCATAGGCCTCTCCGAAGCTGGTAGATACGCCAAACTCCCCAAACTCTCTGCCCGACGACTCAAGGCATCGGCAACCACATTAGCCTTGCCCGGATGATAGAGAATAGTAATATCATAGTCCTTCAATAGCTCCAACCATCTCCTCTGACGCATATTCAGGTCCTTCTGCTTAAGCAAGTGCTGCAAGCTCCGGTGATCAGTGTAGATCTCACAAGGAACCCCATATAAATAATGACGCCAAATTTTCAAGGCGTGAACAATGGCGGCTAGCTCCAAATCATGAACAGGGTAATTCTTCTCATGCACCTTCAGCTGTCTCGACGCGTAGGCAATCACCCTACCGTCCTGCATCAATACCGCACCGAGTCCAACTCGTGAGGCATCACAATATACGGTATAGGACCCCGAACCTGTAGGCAACATCAATATAGGGGCCGAAGTCAAAGTTGTCTTGAGCTTCTGAAAGCCCGCCTCACACTCGTCTGTCCGCTGAAAAGGGGCACCCTTTTGGGTCAATCTGGTCATAGGTGCTGCAATCGAAGAGAACCCCTCTACGAAACGACGGTAATAGCCCGCCAAACCAAGGAAACTACGAATCTCAGTAGCGGAGGAGGGTCTGTGCCAACTCTGCACGGCCTCCACCTTCCTCGGATCTACTCGAATACCATCGCTCGACACCACGTGGCCCAAAAATGCCACTGAACTCAACCAAAATTCACATTTAGAGAACTTGGCATAAAGGTGCTTCTCCCTCAGGATCTGAAGCACTATCCTCAAATGCTGCTCGTGCTCTTCCCGGCTCCGAGAATATACTAGAATATCATCAATGAAGACAATCACGAACGAGTCCAGATAAGGCCTGAACACACTGTGCATCAAATGCATAAATGCTGCTGGGGCATTAGTCGACCCAAAAGACATCACGAGGAACTCATAGTGACCATACCGGGTCCTGAAGGCAGTCTTCGGGATATCTGGCTCCCGAATCTTCAGCTGGTGATACCCAGAGCGCAAATCAATCTTAGAAAACACATGTGCGCCCTGTAGCTGGTCAAATAAATCATCAATACGGGGCAAAGGATACCGGGTTCTTCACTGTAACCTTGTTGAGCTGACGATAGTCAATACACATACGCATAGAACCGTCCTTTTTCTTCACAAACAATACAGGAGCACCCCAAGGCGAAACACTGGGTCGAATAAAACCCTTGCCCAATAACTCCTGTAACTGATCCTTCAACTCCTTCAACTCAGGAGGAGCCATACGGTACGGTGGAATAGAAATGGGCTGAGTGCCCGGCAACAAGTAAATAGCAAAGTCAATATCTCTGTCGGGCGGCATGCCCGTAAGATCAGCTGGAAATACATCAGCAAAGTCACTTACCACATGAACAGAATCAATAGAGGGAGTGTCAATACTGACGTCTGTCACACCTCCCTTTTTACTACCCCGACATACTTAAAGCGTATAAATACACTTGTAGGGTATACCCCGACGCTCAATTACCCGAAACGGATAAAATAACGTAAGGGAAGGAGTTTTTTCCAATTTAAGGACAATCGGTTCGGGATTTTATTAGAGATCAATCAGAGTCGCCACTTGGGAATGACAATGGTGTCCCAAGTCACCGGTTAATCCCGAATCCGAGGAATTTTGACTCTTATAAATGTCTGCGAAGCAGAGGTCCGGATAAGGAACTCTGTTAACCCGGGAGAAGGTGTTAGGCACTCCCGGATTCCGTGGTTTTAGCACGGTCGCTCCACTGTCGTTCTTGATTTTTTGTTTGACTCAATTATAGATTTTAACAACATAATGTGTTTTTACGTGAAATACTTTTTAGGAATTTGCGACATCGCGGAAACACGCCTCGAGTCATACCGCAACCAGTACGCCTATGACTTTTGGTGTATTTCGGCTTTGCCGAGATTTGAATTTGAGTCGCACCAAGTGCACACTCGTTCATAGGAAGGTATATTAAAATCGTGCCTTAAGATAGTCTAATATCGGCTTTTAACTTTGGGAGAGGCTATGGGATTCGTTATTAGCCCCTCCGATTCTACTATGTCAATCTTATTACTAAATGGGGGCCCCGTTGTTATTCGAGCGAGGCTCGTCCCAATTTAATTTATTAAGGGATACTAATATATTTGACTAAGTTTTCTATATTTGTTCTTGCCTTAAACGCATTGCTACACTATAATAATCCAGGCCCATATGATTTCTGTTATTTATTGGGGACTGGTTCTTCATTGAAGCTTTACACCCATATTACATTGTTCCAGGCCTTGAAGGCCCAGGTATTTACATGAATTTAGGGTCGTTAGCCAAATTGGCTACTTATCAAAGTTCGTGCTCACGTCTAGAATCAAACTTAAACAAAAAATGGAATTATATTGAAAATAAACAAACAAAGATGCACGTTTTGATCAATAAGAAATTCATGAACATTTTATTTATATCAGATATACATAAAATAACGATTCTAAATCAATGGTCTTCTGTACAGGCTTAATGAAACTATAAATAACTATCGTTCTAAAGCTAAGAAATCATACCATTAATTACTGGTTTAAGGTTAATACCAATTCTAAGAGGTCAGTTTGATTACATAAGAAAACTTAGAAAATGATTAAACTAATGAACTAACTAATTGACTACACACGGGTAATTACAGTACCAATTTCAATTGTAACTTATACTTAGTATTATATTCCCAGTTCTTCCTTTCTATAGCCTGCTGTGATATTGTTTTCTTTGACTCTTAAGGTTATGTAGGCGACAAGTATACAATCTAATGATCTCACTTCTGATACTCATGGATGAATGAATCAGATACTTATGCATGCTTACACTAATAATTCGCTCATGACTTATTACCAGATTATTAACCCATCACAGACAGAGTCATGGCTTGACCTAACATTTCCTCTTTCAACACTTATTATTACCTAAATGCAGATCTGTGAAGATGTAATTAACTATACGGTCATGTTTTTGCGAAATTAATGTGAACTAGTGTTTATTGGTCCCGCAGGTATTATGAATTAGCTTATGTTTTAGGGCCTTTACTTAATTAAACTAGGTGGTAAACCGTATACACTATACTACTACTATGCTACTGCTACTATATTAACTATTACAGCATTTTTGTTTTTGTTTTCATACTACTACATGCTTTTCTACAAATGGAAAATGAAACTAAACTATACTATTCAGCAGCATAATCGACATCTGAAGCTTCCATTTTATTCAACAAATTGGCATTACAGCTTTAAGTGTAAGAGTAATGTACCTGAATTAAAGCAAAGAGAACCAATGAGATCTAAGGGGTAGAAGCAAGCAAGTAACAGCAAGGGTTCGAACAAGGCAATGCAACAGTGATTATGACTGAAGATCCACAAAGCCAAAAATATCGCAGCAACAACAATAGAAACCCAGCAACAATCAAACCAGCAGAAAACCAGATAATTGATCAAGCCAAACAACCCAAAATCAGAAGCAAATAGGCGAATTTTAACTCGAGAAATCCCAGAAAATCCTACTGTTTTTATGCTATTTTTACTCTCAAAAGCCTATTACTCAGATTGGAACCCCCTTTTCAGCCCCATTCTTAGAGGTATATATAGATATTTTTAGGGCTGAAAACTTGGGGAGGAAGTATGGGATTAATCCCACTTCCCCCCTCCTAAATTTATGAATTATGCACTTTAGCCCCTATTTCTGTTATGAGAAAAACCCTTCCAGCATGTGCTGGAAGGTTCTAAAAGATTCCTTTTAGGGCCTTTTACTAGTATGACCTTAGGGGTTTAAGATTTTTACAGATTTCCCATTTTTAGGAGACCATTATACCCCTAAATCTCTGCAAAATTGCAGAAATCAGGAGCATACATGTCTCCATTACCCTTTTAAGTTCTAAACTATTACTATTTTACCTATTCAATTCCCAATTGTGCCCTTAAGGGCACTGCTGATTTACCAGCTTACCTAAGGCAGATTTCAGCTTGTTTTGAACCTATTTAACTAATAGCCAGCCCTGGCATTAGTATTTAAGGGCTGGCCAGTTTTATTTTTTAAGAACTATTTTAATTTTAGCCACTTTTAAACTAATTCCAATCAATTAAGACCAATTTATTCCTAATTAAAGCTAATTGCAGGCATAGCCTGTTTTATTGTTATGTTTAAACTATTTAAGAACTAGCCAATCTCAAGTTGAGACTTGGCTTGGGCTATCAAAGCCATATACTGAACAGCTGGGCCCAAAACCTTTACATGTTTGGCCACTTTGCTGTTCAGGGCTCAATATAGAGCCTGGGCCAGTCTGCATTTGCAAACATAGCCCTTTTGCACAACCAGCCACTGTTAACAGTGAGCTGTGTGTTAGGGCCTTATAGAATAGGTCAACCCTTTGCAAGGTTGACCATTCTTAGACCAATTATTTAATTAACAACCTATTTTGTTCATTTTCAGTTTTAACCTATTTAAAAACTAGCCATTTTATGAAACCTAGCACTAACAGCTATAACCAATTCCCTAGTGTTCAATCAGTGTTAATCAAACACTTACACTCAACCAGAACTAATAAAGCTAAGTCAACTTCAACATGGATTGCATATTAAGACATATAAAACCAAACAAGGTGCAATAATCAACCAAAACTCAGAGAGGCAATTGATATGGTTGAATTTCAGTTAATTAACTCACTTTATCCAATTTTATGAGACAAAGTATGAACTCATGTTAAACAAGACCTAATTACTACCAATTCATGTCACATGAAAGTTTGACCAACTTCAAAAACCACCAGGATTCATGATATAGGTACACAAAGCATAAGCTATCACAAAATAGTCAATAAAAGATAAAACATGGTTTAGTCAGACATAACACTAATGGACTATCATGACATGGCTCTAACAGAATAGGCAAAAATGACAATAATCATCACTATTAGACCTAAACTTTTCAAAAGCTAAACCTAATCTAACACATGCAGGTGAACATGTAGTGGAGGTGAAGATGAACAGGAAAGACATGAAGCATGAATGAAGAAAAAATCCCTAATATTATCATATGAAATGACAGAAATGAAAACCAGGATCATTGAACCAAGTTTCTAAAAGTTAACCCCAATCTTAAATATGCCAATTAGCAGATGAAAGAACAGAGGGGATATCATAAACCAACATAAAAGAACCCTAATATGAACAGGATATGAAGGAGAGTGGGAATCAAGACGACTAAACTAAGACTAAAACTAAATCATGCAGTTAACCATAGACAAGAAAAACAATAGAGGTGTTTAAAATCAACAAATAGAAAACCTTATATACAAACAAAAAAGACGAAGAAGAACAGGGAAATCATTGAAACAGAGGAGCAAACCACAAGATAACCCTAAAACGGCTGAACATTCACTAAAACTAAACAAGTGAAGAAACAGAAAGAAGAATAGTCAAGATATCTCAAACTAACAAAAGACAACCTGATATAAAGATAAAGGAGGATGAAAGTCAAACAACTAAACTAGAGCTAAAGTTAAACATGCAAAGAACAGAAGAGAAAGACTGTCAGGCTATGTAAAGCTAACAGACCAAGGATCATAATGCACAG
Source organism: Nicotiana noctiflora (assembly GCA_032618575.1). Classification (NCBI taxonomy): domain Eukaryota; kingdom Viridiplantae; phylum Streptophyta; class Magnoliopsida; order Solanales; family Solanaceae; genus Nicotiana; species Nicotiana noctiflora. The sequence continues at coordinate 32,861 of JASVEL010008079.1, forward strand.
AAGCATGAAAAAGGAAAGTGAGATAATGGCAGATCCTTTTAAACCAAAGAAACAAAAACTGGATCGAAACAACAAAACAGAAGAAAAAACATGAAAATAAACAGACAAAAGAAAGCAATAAAACACAAAAAGGGTAAGGGGACTTAACTTGCGGGGCCGGTCCCCCGAGCTTCCTATTCTTTTCTTTTCCTCACTCTCTCACGAGTCCTTTTCTTCTTTATTCTCTCTTCTTGTTTTCTTTTTCTTTATTATTTTCCAGATATCTCTCTTTTTCAATTATCTTCTTTTCCTTCTCTGATTTTCTTTCAGGCCTAAAGACGAGGCCTTTTTGGATTTCAGCTTGAAGAGGGGTGCTTGGGTGAGGGTAAAGAACGGATCTTGAAAGGTTTCCAGTTTGGAGGTCGCCGGAGTTAGGGTTCCGGCGACTTTGTTTTGGATATTCGACAAGATCTGGGTAGATTCGAGGGGAGCCAGTGGTATGGGTGGACAGATCAAAGAGAAAGGGTTCGAATGGCATTGGTTTTAGGCGGAGATTCATTGTATGAGTGGTCACCGGCGAGGATTCCGGTGACTGGAGTTTAGAGAAAAGGGTTTGTTTTAGGGTTTCTGGCGTGTGTTATGGAATGAAGAAGAAGGAGAAGAAGATGGGAGAGGTAAGAGGAGCCGGCGACCACCGTAGGAGTGGTGGCCGCCATGGCCGGCTAGGGCTTCTGGGTTGATGATGATGAAGATGAAGAGAGGAAATAAGGCGGCTGTCTCTAGGGTTAACAAGAAATGGGCGAGAATTTTCGGACAAAGGCATTATATAGCCATTGAATCCGAGGTAATCTCAACCGTTCAAATGATCAAGATCGACGGTTCACACGCGTGTTACTAAAACGGCGTCGTTCAGACGCTTATGAGACTAAGGTCTTCAACCGTTAGATTAATTAGAACGGACGGCCCAGATCGCTTCTCTTAATTAATTAACCCTAATAATCCTGCTATTAATCTCGACCATCAAATCTGTCTTGATGGACGGATGAGATTGGATCTCTCCACAGAGACGGGCCACTTCACTGGGCCAATTCACTGGGCCAAACCACTGGACTTCAATTGGCCCAGTTTTGTATACCTTCATATATATATTTGTATTTTCTGGTTTTAATCTATTTTTATGTATTTTCTTATATATTTTTTTTCTTTTTCTTTTATGAAAAATTACAAAACCTAATTTCCTATTTACTCTAATTTTCCAGTATTTTTTGCAATTTTTCTGCTATTTTTCTTTATTTTCTCCTATTTAAACTATTTTGCTAATTTTCTAATTAACTAAACTAACAAATTAATTACTACTATTTTTTGATTTTTTCTAATTTTTTACTTATTCAAACACACAAAAATATAATTAATTTCAAATAAAGCAAGTAATTGCACTCAAAAACATTTTATTTTAATTTTGGAATTTAAAGGCTTAGTGCAAAAAATCATGTGCTCACAACTGCCCCTCTTTGCTCGGGAACACGAAGAGTTTCAGTGCAAAGATAAGTGAGCAGTAATGAGAGATTTTTGCACATCGGCACATTCCGTGAAAGCATTTTTGAAAACCTTTTGACCGCACTCTGCTTTAGAGGTTGCCTACATATCCTGGGCTAAACAGGAATCAGGTCAGTGTAGTTCGGGAAGGTCTGGCAGTTTTAAAAAACTACCGGACTCACTATTGCATTGACACTGTTGAGACCTGCTGACTTACTCCTTATTACACCGGGGGGAAAATGTAAAACGAAGAAGTTATTCTAAGCTATGATCCTACAATTACAATTGTTCCTAATCTAGCTTTTGCTCTTCTTCCCTTTCCGGTGATGCAGAATCTTCCTTTTTTGTTGATTTTCTTTGATGCTGACTCTCTTTTTTTTTCTTTTCTTGTTGATTTTTCTTGTTTTTATTGTTGACTCCCTTTTTTTGTTGATTTTCTTGTTTTTCTTGATCTCGAACTGAACCTGCTTAAAACAAAACAACAAACTACCTCTTTTTTTCTTTTTCTGCCCCAGTGTGGGCTTTTAACTGTATAAACCATGATGTGCAAAAATATTCCCGTATTAGAAGGTGGGCGCCTAACAGAATTTAAACGCGCAATGCGAATGCAGAAAATATTCCCGTATTAGAAGGTGGGCGCCTAACGGAATTTAAACGTGCAATGCGATGCAGAGAAAATATTCCCGTATTTGAAGGTGGGCGCCTAACGAAATTTAAACGTGCAATGCGATGCGGAAAAATATTCCCGTATTTGAAGGTGGGCGCCTAACGAAATTTAAACGTGCAATGCGATGCGGAAAAATATTCCCGTATTTGAAGGTGGGCGCCTAACGGAATTTAAACGTGCAATGCGATGCGCAGAAAAATATTCCCGTATTTGAAGGTGGGCGCCTAACGGAATTTAAACGTGCAATGCGATGCGCAGAAAAATATTCCCGTATTTGAAGGTGGGCGCCTAACGGAATTTAAACGTGCAATGCGATGTAGAAAAATATTCCCGTATTTGAAGGTGGGCGCCTAACGGAATTTAAACGTGCAATGCGATGCGCAGAAAAATATTCCCGTATTTGAAGGTGGGCGCCTAACGGAATTTAAACGTGCAATGCGATGCAGAGAAAATATTCCCGTATTTGAAGGTGGGCGCCTAACGAAATTTAAACGTGCAATGCGATGCAGAAAATATTCCCGTATTTGAAGGTGGGCGCCTAACAGAATTTAAACATGCAATGCGATGCAGAAAAATATTCCCGTATTTGAAGGTGGACGCCTAACGGAATTTAAACGTGCAATGCAATGCAGAAAAATATTCCCGTATTTGAAGGTGAGCGCCTAACAGAATTTAAACGTGCAATGCGATGCAGAAAAATATTCCCGTATTTGAAGGTGGGCGCCTAACGGAATTTAAACGTGCAATGCGATGCAGAAAAATATTCCCGTATTTGAAGGTGGGCGCCTAACGAAATTTAAACGTGCAATGCGATGCAAAAAATATTCCCGTATTAGAAGGTGGGCGCCTAACGAAATTTAAACGTGCAATGCGATGCGCAGAAAATATTCCCGTATTTGAAGGTGGGCGCCTAACTAAAATTAAACGTGCAATGCGATGCGCAGAAAATATTCTCGTATTTGAAGGTGGGCACCTAACAGAAATTAAACGTGCAATGCGAATGCGAAAAATATCCCGTATTTGAAGGTGGGCGCCTAACGAATTGAAACGTGCAATGCGGTGGAGAAAATATTCTCGTATTTGAAGGTGGGCGCCTAACGAAATTAAACGTGCAATGCGATGCGAGAAAAATATTCCCGTATTAGAAGGTGGGCGCCTAACGAGAATTGAAACGTGCAATGCGATGCAGAAAATATTCCCGTATTTGAAGGTGGGCGCCTAACGGAAATTAAACGTGCAATGCGATGCGAGAAAAATATTCCCGTATTAGAAGGTGGGCGCCTAACGAAATTGAAATGTGCAATGCGATGCGAGAAAATATTCCCGTATTTGAAGGTGTGCGCCTAACGGAATTTAAACGTGCAATGCGATGCGAGAAAAATATTCCCGTATTTGAAGGTGGGCACCTAACGGAATTGAAACGTGCAATGCGATGCGAGAAAATATTCCCGTATTAGAAGGTGGGCGCCTAACGAAATTTAAACGTGCAATGCGATGGAGAAAATATTCCCGTATTAGAAGGTGGGCGCCTAACGGAATTGAAACGTGCAATGCGAATGTGCAAAAAATATTCCCGTATTAGAAGGTGGGCGCCTAGCTGAAATTAAACGTGCAATGCGAATGCCAGAAAATATTCCCGTATTTGAAGGTGGGCGCCTAACAGAAATTAAACGTGCAATGCGAATGCAGAAAATATTTCCGTATTTGAAGGTGGGCGCCTAACATAAATTAAACGTGCAATGCGAATGCGCAGAAAATATTCCCGTATTAGAAGGTGGGCGCCTAACAGAAATTAAACGTGCAATGCAAAAAATGTATTCCCGCAGCCTGAGGACTGGGGAGTGGATTTTAAAGGATGCTATCTTCCTCTTTTTGGTATTTTCTTTTACCGATTATCTCTTGCCTGTGAATTTCTCCACTTATTTGGCGAACCTTCTCTTTTTGTGTTTTCTATTTTCCTCATTGATCACATTCACTTTAAAGTGATTAGTGACAATTTGTTCCTGCATGAAACAAAATTTATTAGATATAAATTGCTGGCAACTGGCATCTGCCGTCCCCACTTCTATTTGCTTCCTTTGTTTTTGCTTTCTCATGTTGCATGGCTTTCAACTTCTTGTTTCTTGCAGACTCTTTTTGTATTTTTCTCGTTTCTTCATTTTTGTTTTGTTTTCTTTTCTTTGGCCATGTTTGCCAAGCTTCTTTATTCCTTTTCCCCAATCTTTTATCCTTTCTGATCCAGTGTTGTTTCAACTTCCGTTATCAGGAGCTGGTAGTTAGCTCTCAAAAGGGTAAACAATGAAATGCGGAAAAAATGAAAGAAAGGTAAGGGTATTTTGGAGAGATGACAGAACTTATCTGGGTATTTGCTGGCTGATTCCGCTGACCATGCCATGTATTTAAACTCTGACCCAGTTCGTTCCAATCATCATTCCGACTCTAGATTGCCTTTGACCCAAACCGATACTCTTTTTTGTTGCCTTTTCTCTTTTCTGATAGTCCTCACGATCGCCTTACGGTGCCTCGAAAGGTTTTCACCAATAAGATTCTCTCATTTATTCTCTCAACCTCACAATCATCTCACAGTGCCGATTAAGGTTTTCACTGATGAGACTCTCTCATTTTATTTCTCTCAACCTCACAATCGTCTCACAGTGCCGGCTAAGGTTTTCACTGATGAGACTCTCTCATTTTTTTTTATTATTATTTTTTCCATTTTTCCTTTTTGTATTTTGTTTTCTGTTCCACGGGTATTGTCCGATACTTCGCTCCTCCTTCGTTGTATTTGTTATCATTTCAAAATTGATCAGAAGGTCTTTTTTTGGACTGTAACGTGGCTTTTGGACGGGTTAAGAAAGAAAGATATAAAGGCTCAAAATTTCAACGAGGGTTAAAAATATTTACAACTCTCGGAATTATTAAAACATAACTTCTGCCCCAGTTTCAATATGTGGGGAATTTTTGGATTTTTTCTTTATTGTGAATGAACCTCAGAGAGGCTGCCTACGTACCCTTTCGGGATCAAGTCAGACGTAGTTCATCCAACTTCATAAGTTAGATGGATTTCTTTTTGACTTTTTCCCGATTTTTGTCTTTTTCTTTTTTCATTCATTTTTTTTTCATCTCATTTTTTCATTTTCATCATTTTTTTTCATCATTTTTTTTTTCATTCTTCCATCATTTCATTTTTCATTCTGGCAATTTCGATCTTATTGCACTAGAGCGATTCCGAGAGAGGGATATGAAAGAATTCATTCATTAAGGCTCAAAGGGGTTATCAATGGATAAAGTGTTTGGATAGAGAATAAAATGCCTTCATCATTTCAATTCCAAAATCACAACAAAATACAAACATACAATTGAAAAGGAATCATACATAGTATCTTTTGACCGCATCTGAATTGATAGCAGTCTCTACGCACTTTCCTTCAACATCTGTTAAATATAATGCTCCATTGGACAACACCCGTGATACCACGAACGGTCCCTGCCAATTCGGCGCAAACTTGCCTTTTGCCTCTGCCCAATGTGGTAAGATACGCCTCAATACCAGTTGTCCAACTTCAAACGTTCGAGGTCGTACCTTCTTATTATATGCTCTGGCCATTCTTCGCTGATACAACTGCCCATGGCAAACTGTGGCCAATCTCTTCTCATCAATCAAATTCAAATGTTCTAATCGGGCCTTTACCCATTCATCGTCATCTATCTCAGATTCAGCTATAATTCGCAATGACGGTATTTCTATTTCTGCGGGTATAACAGCCTCCGTTCCATACACCGGGGTATAAGGTGTGGTTCCGATAGAAGTACGTACCGTCGTGCGGTAACCCATGAGAGCAAAGGGTAACTTTTCATGCCACTGCCTGGATCCCTCCACCATTTTTCGGAGAATCTTCTTGATATTCTTATTCGCCGCTTCTACTGCACCATTCGCCTTTGGCCTGTAAGGTGTGGAATTGCGGTGCGTGATCTTAAACCTTTCACAAACTTCCGCCATGAGATGATTGTTTAAATTTGCTCCATTGTCTGTGATAATCACCTTGGGGATTCCAAATCGGCATATAATATTCTCGTGCACAAAATCCACCACCGCTTTCTTCGTCACTGCCTTGAATGTCTTAGCTTCGACCCACTTGGTGAAATAATCAATTGCAACTAGGATAAACCTGTGCCCATTAGAAGCGGCTGGATCTATTGGGCCGATGGCATCCATGCCCCAAGCAACAAAGGGCCAAGGTGCTGACATTGTGTGCAACTCGTAAGGCGGGGAGTGGATCGGATCCCCATGTACCTGGCATCGATGGCATTTCTTTACATACCTGATACAATCACGCTCCATCGTGAGCCAGTAGTACCCAGCTCTCAAGATCTTCTTTGCTAAAACATATCCGCTCATGTGGGGTCCGCATACTCCGGCATGTACTTCGATCATGATTTCATTTGCTTGTTGTGCATCTACACACCGCAATAAACCCAAATCTGGTGTTCTTTTGTATACCACTCCTCCACTGAGGAAAAATCCATTGGCTAGACGCCTGATGGCTCTCTTCTGGTCTCCAGTGGCTTGCTCCGGGTATTTGCCAACTTTCAAGTATTCTCTAATATCATGATACCACGGCTCTCCATCTGACTCTTCTTCCACAGCGAAGCAATAAGCATTCTGATCTCGGACTTGGATCTGGAGTGGATCTATATATGTCTTGTCCGGATGATGCAACATAGAGGACAACGTGGCCAAAGCATCTGCGATCTCGTTGTGCATTCTCGGGATGTGCTTGAATTCTATAGACTAAAATCTTTGAGACAACTCGTGTAAACAATACCGATACGGTATCAATTTCAAATCTCGTGTCTCCCATTCCCCTTGAATTTGATGTACCAAGAGATCCGAGTCACCCATGACCAAAATCTCTTGAATACCCATGTCAATTGCCATCCTTAATCCCAAGATGCACGCCTCATATTCGGCCATATTGTTGGTATAGAAAAATCGAAGCTGAGCTGTAACGGGATAGTGTTGACCCGTACTTGAAATGAGTACCGCTCCGATACCAACGCCTCTGCTGTTGACGGCTCCGTCAAAGTACATTTTCCATCCGGGTCTCTCATCTTGCTCCATCTCCTCGACAAGCATTGCCTCTTCATCCGGAAAGTATGTTTTCAATGGCTCATATTCATCATCCACCGGATTCTCGGCTAAGTGGTCCGCGATAGCTTGTGCCTTCATTGCCGTACGAGTTACATAGACAATGTCGAATTCTGTGAGCAGAATCTGCCATTTGGCCAGTCTTCCCGTAGGCATAGGCTTCTGAAATATATACTTCAGAGGATCCAGCCATGATATCAAGTACGTGGTGTATGCTGACAAATAATGCTTTAGCTTCTAAGCCACCCAAATCAATGCACAACAAGTTCTTTCCAGTTGGGTATACTTCACCTCGTAGGATGTAAACTTTTTGCTGAGGTAGTAGATGGCTTGTTCTTTCTTGCCTGTCTCATCATATTGACCCAGTACACAACCGAAAGAGTTATCTAGCACCGTCAAATACAAAATCAAAGGACGCCCTGGTTCTGGAGGAACTAACACCGGAGGATTGGCCAAATATTCCTTGATCTTGTCAAAGGCTTCCTGACACTCGTCGGTCCATTTAACTGCTGCGTCTTTCTTCAACAACTTGAAGATCGGCTCGCATGTTGATGTCAATTGAGCAATGAACCGACTAATGTAATTCAACCTTCCTAATAAGCTCATGACCTCCTTCTTGTTCTTCGGCGGAGGTAGACTTTGAATAGCCTTGATCTTTGATGGATCCAGTTCAATACCTCGCCGACTCACAATAAACCCCAGTAGTTTCCCTGAAGGTACTCCAAAAGCACATTTCGCCGGATTGAGCTTTAGATTGTACCTCCGGAGTCTTTGGAAAAACTTCCTCAAATCTTTCACATGATCAGGTTGTTTTCCTGGACTTTATGATGACATCGTCCACATATACTTCAATTTCTCGATGCATCAGATCATGAAACATTGTGGTCATTGCCCTCATGTAAGTTGCCCCGGCATTCTTCAATCCAAACGGCATTACTCTGTAACAGTACGTTCCCCAAGGTGTAATGAAGGCAGTTTTCTCAGCATCTTCTTCGTCCATCAGGATCTGGTGATAACCTGCATAACAGTCCACAAACGAACCGATTTCATGCTTGGCGCAATTATCGATCAATATGTGAATGTTTGGTAATGGGAAGTCATCCTTCGGACTAGCTTTGTTGAGGTCTCTATAGTCTACACACACTCTGGTTTTGCTGTCTTTCTTCGGGACCGGCACAACATTTGCCAACCAGGTGGGGTATTTAGTAACTCTTATGACCTTTGCCTCGAACTGCTTATTCACCTCTTCTTTTATCTTCACGCTAATGTCCGTTTTGAATTTCCTCAGCTTTTGTTTTACCGGCTGGCATCCAGAGTAGATGGGCAACTTGTGTACCACTAAGTCTGTGCTAAGCCCGGGCATGTCATCATAGGACCAAGCAAAGATGTCCTTAAATTCATGTAACAACCTTATCAATTCATCCCTGAGGGGTGCCTCCAAATGCACACTAATCTTTGTTTCTCGGACATCATCTTCGCTCCCCAAGTTTACAGATTCCGTATCACTCAGATTCGGCTTGGGTTTTTCCTCGTATTGTTTCATATCCTTACTTATTTCCTCCAGGGCTTCCTCATCCTCACATTCTATTTCACTATCTTCCTCGATTTCCTGTATAGTAACGTGATTGTCGGAACTGGGTCTAGAATCCTTCACGCATGACATGGCATTGGAATCAACACATGCAAAACTGTACAAAAGGAAAAATAAAGAAAAATAAGGCAAAAGTGAAGAAAAAGGAAAAACTGCATTTCATTGATAAAAGAAACGAACAATGTTCGGGATACATGGTGATATTTTTTTTTTTTTTAGGAGAATGGGGAAACTATAAAATAACAACTTTCGGGAAGCAATGATGAAATTTTGAGCTAACTACCAAGACTCCTTCCTGATAAGGAAAGGAGTAGCTTCCCAATTGTTCAATGTGACTCCCGGTCCCACAAATTGCACGTCCATGTTGCTCGTGCCTTCCCCTGCTTCAATCGTATTCACCTCCCAAAACAATTTCTCAAAACCAAGCATTCCTTCATCAAGTTGGGTCTCAATGCACTTTGCTGCAGCAGATGGTTGATATTTTGTACTAGGCCTGATAAAGATGTCGGATAATTTGGGTATGGGTTTGGGCAAGGTCCAATTCTTCTTGGCTTTAGAGGCTCTTTGGATATCGGCAAAGGTGGGTTTGAACCCTAAGCCGAATGTACCTTTATTCTCCGGAAGCTGAACTGGTTGAATGACTCCCTGCAGTGTTTTGCCTAAGCCCCTCCCCGGCGCAAATCCGTTTCTCAGCATTTCTCTGGCCACCATTACAGCGGTTGGTGCCATCATCGGGGTTGGTAACTTTTCTCCTTCAGCAACTTTATTCACTATTATAGCATCCGTCACTTGGTAGACCCAAGGACCCCTATCCCCATCAGTACCGTCAAAAGGTGCTACCACATTACAAGCATTTTCCTCCCCGTGTATGACAATCTCTTGATGTTCCCATTCAAACTTGACCATCTGGTGTAGAGAAGATGGTACTGCCTTAGCTGCATGAATCCAAGGTCGACCTAACAGCAAGTTATACGATACGGCGATGTCGAGCACCTGGAACTCCATCGTAAAATCAACGGGACCGATGGTCACTTCCAAAATAATATCTCCCAAAGTGTTCTTACCTCCACCGTCAAACCCTCTCACATTGATACTGTTTCTCCGGATTCTATCCGGGCTAATGTTCAGCTTCCCTAAAGTTGACAGCGGACAAATATTCGCGCTCGATCCATTGTCAATCAATACCATGGTCACGACTGACTCTTCACTCTTTACTGTAAGGTACAATGCTTTATTGTGTTCAGTTCCTTCCACCGGTAGCTCCCTATCAGAGAAGGTGATCCTGTTAGACTCGAAAATTTTGCTCGTAATCTTCTCCAAGTGACACACTGAAATCTTCTCCGGAACATGAGCCTCATTTAGAATCTTCATAAGAGCCTTCCGGTGCTCTTCTGAATGTATCAACAAAGATAGCAAAGAAATTTGGGTCGGGGTCTTTCTTAACTGCTCAACCACTGAGTACTCTTGTGACTTCATTTTCTTAAGAAATTCTTCTGCTTCCTCCTCCGACACTGGCTTCTTCAATTGACTTTCTCTTATCGTCTTCATCTTTCTCAGTTCCTCTGGAGCAAAATACCTTCCAGATCGGGTGAGTCCATGCGTTTCGTTAATTTCACCGGAAATCTCTTTTCCCTTGTAAACTACTGCTACCTTGTTATAGTTCCAAGGCACAGTCTTTGTATTCACCACTGGCATTTGCACTACTGGTTTTATGATTACTGGCTCTGCACTTGCTCCTTTCACAGTCACGATCGTCTTTGCACCTGGAACTACCACCTTTAAACCTCCCATCACTACTGGCTTTGGTTTCTCAACAATTGCTTCCTCCTTCACAACTTCCTTCTCTAACTTGTCACTCGACTTTATCATCATGACGGCCTGAGATGGTTTTTGATTGCCATCACCCTGCACCAATTCTATCATATTCGTTTCGTGGTGATTCGGCAATGGATTCTGGGTAATGTTTGGGGCTTCGGGAGACTGCACTTCAATTCTCCTCTCATCGATAAGATCTTGAATGGAATTCTTTAATTGCCAACACTTCTCAGTATCGTGGTCCAATGTTCCCGAACAGTATTCACATCTGACAGAAGAATCAAGATTTTTCGGGGGTGGGTTTGGATTTTTGGTGCGATTGGTCTCAACATCCCCAATTCTTTCAACCTGTGGTAAAGACTGGTATATGATTCTCCGAGAGGAGTGAATGTCTTTTTTGCTTTGTTTCTCCAATCGGCGTCCGGCCTGGGTCTATTCTGGTTTCGGTAAGGTTTAGGGGTTGGGTATGTGTTCTGGGTGTGGTACACATTGTGTGGAGCTTGAGCTCTCCACACATGGGGCGGTGGTGGTGGGTAGGTTTGGGCTTGCGGGTGGTGGTAATGTGGGACAGTTGGTGGGTATGGCGGTGGTGGTGGGTTATATGGGCTAGGTGTGTTGTAGGGATTTGGCGGGTAAGATGGTGGTGGTGGATTATATGGAGTTGTTGGGCTTGGTGGGTGTTGGCGGTAGGGTCTTGGTGGGTTATATTGTGGGTTGCGACTCCATGGCCTACTTTCAACGGTTGCTACTTCTTCTTTCTTCTTCTTTCCCATCACTCCTCCATTTCCACTCTGTATAGCTTGATTGGTGGCTTTGATAGCCGAAAAACTCATAATTTTGTTTGTCTTCAAACCTTCTTCTACAAAACTTCCCATTTTCACAACTTCGTTGAAACTTTTTCCAATTGCTGACACTAGATGGCCGTAGTATGTTGGCTCCAAAGCTTGCAGAAAACAATCCACCATCTCTCATTCTTTCATTGGCGGATCCACTCTAGCGGCCTGTTCCCTCCATCTAAAACCGTATTCTCTAAAGCTCTCTCCTGGCTTTTTCTCCAGCTTGGTAAGGGATAACCTGTCGGGTATGATCTCTAAATTGTACTGAAAGTGACTAGTGAAAGCTTGCGCTAAGTCATCCCAGACGAACCATCTTGTGTGGTCCTGTCGGGTATACCATTCCAGAGTTGATCCACTCAAACTTTGGCTGAAGTACGCCATCAACAATTCATCTCTACCTCCCGCGCCTCTCATCTTGCTACAATATCCTTTTAGATGAGCTACCGGATCCCCGTGTCCGTTGTACATGTCGAACTTTGGCAACTTAAATCCCGCAGGAAGCTGCACCTCAGGGAACAAACACAGGTCTTTGTAGGCTACACTTACTTGCCCTCCCAGCACTTGCATATTGCGGAAAGCATTCTCAAGACTCTTCACTTTCCGAGCCATCTCTTCCTGCCCGGTACTTGCTTCCATCATCGGAGCGTGAGACTCGTGTTGTCTGAAAGTAGGCTCCGGAGGGTAGTAGTGAGGGTCCTGGATATGAAATATTGGTTCACTAGAGGATTTATGGATAACAGCGGGCGGAGGTGCCACATATACAGGAGCGACTTGTGGTATCTGAGGTGGTACCTGCTTGGTTGGAGGTGGTGGTATTTGAGAGGTGGAAGCATAGTAGTGAGGGTAGTCGGGGTAGGTGGAGGATGAGTTCATTGTTGGTGGCTCGGGGTTAGGATTGGATGGAGGGACATATGCAGGGTTAGCAGGGTAGGCTGGTAGTGGTTGACCTCTTGACCAAGCCTGGTACATTTCAGCCATCTGCTGTCTTAACTTGTACATTTCTTCTTTCATCCCTGCCACATCCACGATCTCTTCTTCGTGAGCGGGGTCTACAATGGTCGCCTCGATCTCCTGGGATACAGCCTTTGTCATCTTTTTAGATCTGGTGTTGTATGAGTGGGTAGCCAGTATGCCAGTTGCCTAGAAAATCTGGACTCACAAACATCAACACTCGTTAGTTGTTAGCGCATAAATAAGATGCAACGACTTTAAAAGCAAATACATTTCCTCGAATCGTTATGCATCATCCCGGCCGCTGCTCATCTTTTCTTTTTCCGCTCTTTCTTTCTTTTTTTTTTCTTTTCTTTTCTCTTTTGCTTTTTCTTTTTCTTGCTTTTTCTCTCTTTTTCTTTTCTTTTTCTTGCTTTTCCTTTCTCTCTTTTTTTTTCTTTTTTTTTTTTTTTCTTGTCGTTTTCATAATTACGTTCCTATTTATTTGCCTAGCGGATACAAAGAAATGACATAAAGTAAAAGAATTGGTAACAACACTTTGTTTTCTCATTGATAATTCAAAACCTTGATTACAAAGTGATGTTTAAGAAAATAAAAGACGATGCATGACCTAAGAGTACATTAATGCACCTAGTGCCCGCGAGGCATCGTTCGGCCTTGCCGCGGGCCTATATGCTAAACCCCTTTGAAGCCTATCCAGATCGGCCATGACTTGTTGTACAAAAAACTTCACTGCAGATACAAAAGTCCTCCGAGACATATCTTCACAAAGCTGAGTCTTTCGGGTGATGTATTGGGCGATGCGAACAATCTTTTCTCTGATGACCCCTTTTTCTTGCAATAGCTGGCTTATTTGTTGAGTGCGAGCATCCAAGGTGTGTTGGTTGTCCTTTTGCACTTGTTGCAGCTTCAATTCTAATCTAGCCATAGTCGTGTAGCAGTGCTCTCTTTCTTCTTCAAGATCTTTGATAATCTTGTTACTTTTGACTGTGGCTGAGATCATTTTCTTTCTAAGCTGAGCTATTTCAACATCATGCTTGCCTTGTAGCTGCCGGACCAACTTGGCTCTTTCCTCGGCGTCTTTGTCCATTTGCTTCCGAGCCTTGGCTAACTCTTTTTCAACTACGTCCAAATCGAAGCCATAGTCGTTTACTTTCCGCCGGAGAATCTCAATTAACTTTTCATCGCGGGCTGAACGAACTGGGGTCTCGGATGCAATTTTCATTTGAGCTATTTGAGCCTTCAACACATCATTTTCTTTCTTCAGCTGTTTCTTTTCCCCTTCATCGGATGCTGCTTGTAAGCCGCTTTCGAAATGAAGATTTCTCAGCTTATCTTCCAACAAACTGATTTTGGCCTTATATTCTTTCTCCTTGGCCGCCCATTTCAGATTTTCCTCGGATTGCTCTATCAGGTCTTGTAAGTGAGGTCTCTTTGAAAGACGTTCGTGTTCAACCCCTCGACGGTACCATGTGGAGTACCCAGGTGATATCTCCCCTTTTGCTCTATTCGGCACACAAGTATCAATCTTCAAATTTTGGCACTCGTTCCAGATTTGCCGGATTTTTGCTTCCAGGAATTGCCCGTCCGGACCAATCTCCACAGCTTGCACACTGAGATCCCCATCTCTTGGAATAATCTGACACCGACCCAACTGTCGCAGGGCTCTGTATGGGGCATAGGGTTGTATACTCTTCAAACCCGTGATCAAAAACGGCGATCCCTCCGTTGGCATGTATATCACCTCGTCAAGAGGTAACCAGTCATACGTCCAATCGATTTGACCGTCAGTTAGTGATCGAAGATACACAATCCAACCTTGGACTCCTTCAGGCAATTTTACTTCTTTCGTCCTCGCATTGAACTCTTCCAAACATGTCCGATCGGCCGAACCATAGCTCGAGTACGAAGGATGGTGGCATAGATGCTCAATTAGCCAGATTTGCAAGATCAAGTTACACCCTTCGAAGAAGCTAGCCCCCGCTTTGCACGCAGTCAGAGCACGATAGATATCCGCAACAATCATCGGGGCCAGAGTACAGTTTTCTTGTACTATCAGTGTGGTAGCTACTCCGGCAACTTTTATGTTGATATGTCCATCTTTCCTCGGGAATACAACAATTCCAAGAAATGCCACCAAGAATGCGAACCTCCGGTGTTCTTCCCATTTCGCTCGGTTGGACTTGCAACATAGCTTGTTGGTAAGATCATTGAAACCCCCAACATGTCCAAACCTATTGTAGATGAAGCTTAAAGAACAAAACTCGTTGGCCAGATCTTCATTATGAACGTTCCGGGCAATTTTCAAAGAGTCGAGGAAGCGATGTACTGTCACCGTCCTCGGAGATACCGGGTATTTTCCTTTCAGCGGAACCTCGGTCTTCCCAATGTAAAAGGCAATTTCCTCCAAAGTTGGGGTAAGTTCAAAATCTGGGAAATGAAATACGTTGTGTGCCGAATCCCAAAACGTGACCAACGCTCTAACCACATCACCTCGAGGAACTATTTCGAGTAACCCCGTAAGGACTTTCAAGTACTTTTTGACCCAGTCTTGACCATCGGATCCCATGTCCTGCCACCATAATCTCAGCTCCAAAGGGATTTTATTTAGGGAAAATTGTTCATTCATCATCGTGCTCGTCCTGCACATTTATTAAGGTGATTTTATTTAGAAAAGGAAAAATCT
Source organism: Nicotiana noctiflora (assembly GCA_032618575.1). NCBI lineage: Eukaryota > Viridiplantae > Streptophyta > Magnoliopsida > Solanales > Solanaceae > Nicotiana > Nicotiana noctiflora. Next base: position 48,071 of record JASVEL010008079.1, read on the forward strand.
TTTTTCAATGCAAGTTTTCAATTTTTGAATGAAAGAAAAGAAAAATGATTTTCGAAGTGGCCATTTTTGCAAAAACAGCCTTCCGTCGTCCTTTCGGAACATTCGGCAATTTCCAAAAATAGCAATCACCTCGATTATTTGAAAAGAAAATCTTTTTTGGTCTTTTTTCTAAAAGTGTGGTTGGACCCATTTAAGGGTTGCCTACGTATCCCACCTAATGGCGAGAATCAAACCTGCGTAGTTCGGTCAGATTATTTGACCAATTATTTCAAAAATGTTCCACCTATTTTTTCAAATTTTCAAATTTTCCATGTACCTATTTTCCACAAATCATTATTTTCTTCTCTCTCTTTTTTTTCCTTTTTCAAAAATTTTTCCACTCTCGGGATTTCCGCCGGTCCGCATAACGATCAAGGACAATAAAATGCAACACATAGCATGCTCGGTCTTTTCAATACCGGGTCACCTGTCCTAGACGGACCCAACCCCTGTGTTGAGTCCCCTAAGTCAAATATGATGCAAATAATCGTCCTAGACCTATGTTCAAAATCTTATGGTTTCATAGATTGCTAGACCGTGTACCCGAGCGGACAACTCGAATCGAGGAGGGGGCTACGTACCGGTGACTCGCGGAGTCAATAGGCTTTGTAACTTATCCGGCCTCTGTTTTCTTAATTTAAGGTGACTTTAACGGAAAGGGGAGTCTCAACCAGTAAGCACATCCCCGGGGGAGAAGAGAGAAGGGTTTTCGGCACAATTTTATATATACAGTTCACATAATATCAAAGCGATAAAACACGTAGCATGTTGTTCAAATCATATAATGAAGTCAAACAAAAAACGCGAACGGCAGTTCTAAGGAGCTCGAGTTCTTAAACCCTGAAATCGAAATTCAGGGTTGGGTCCCCAGCAGAGCTATCACACCTCCCTTTTTACTACCCCGACATACTTAAAGCGTATAAATACACTTGTAGGGTATACCCCGACGCTCAATTACCCGAAACGGATAAAATAACGTAAGGGAAGGAGTTTTTCCAATTTAAGGACAATCGGTTCGGGATTTTATTAGAGATCAATCAGAGTCGCCACTTGGGAATGACAATGGTGTCCCAAGTCACCGGTTAATCCCGAATCCGAGGAATTTTGACTCTTATAAATGTCTGCGAAGCAGAGGTCCAGATAAGGAACTCTGTTAACCCGGGAGAAGGTGTTAGGCACTCCCGGATTCCGTGGTTTTAGCACGGTCGCTCCACTGTCGTTCTTGATTTTTTGTTTGACTCAATTATATATTTTAACAACATAATGTGTTTTTACGTGAAATATTTTTTAGGAATTTGCGACATCGCGGAAACACGCCTCGAGTCATACCGCAACCAGTACGCCTATGACTTTTGGTGTATTTCGGCTTTGCTGAGATTTGAATTTGAGTCGCACCAAGTGCACACTCGTTCATAGGAAGGTATATTAAAATCGTGCCTTAAGATAGTCTAATATCGGCTATTAACTTTGGGAGAGGCTATGGGATTCGTTATTAGCCCCTCCGATTCTACTATGTCAATCTTATTACTAAATGGGGGCCCCGTTGTTATTCGAGCGAGGCTCGTCCCAATTTAATTTATTAAGGGATACTAATATATTTGACTAAGTTTTCTATATTTGTTCTTGCCTTAAACGCATTGCTACACTATAATAATCCAGGCCCATATGATTTCTATTATTTATTGGGGACTGGTTCTTCATTGAAGCTTTACACCCATATTACATTGTTCCAGGCCTTGAAGGCCCAGGTATTTACATGAATTTAGGGTCGTTAGCCAAATTGGCTACTTATCAAAGTTCGTGCTCACGTCTAGAATCAAACTTAAACAAAAAATGGAATTATATTGAAAATAAACAAACAAAGATGCACGTTTTGATCAATAAGAAATTCATGAACATTTTATTTATATCAGATATACATAAAATAACGATTCTAAATCAATGGTCTTCTGTACAGGCTTAATGAAACTATAAATAACTATCGTTCTAAAGCTAAGAAATCATACCATTAATTACTGGTTCAAGGTTAATACCAATTCTAAGAGGTCAGTTTGATTACATAAGAAAACTTAGAAAATGATTAAACTAATGAACTAACTAATTGACTACACACGGGTAATTACAGTACCAATTTCAATTGTAACTTATACTTAGTATTATATTCCCAGTTCTTCCTTTCTATAGCCTGCTGTGATATTGTTTTCTTTGACTCTTAAGGTTATGTAGGCGACAAGTATACAATCTAATGATCTCACTTCTGATACTCATGGATGAATGAATCAGATACTTATGCATGCTTACACTAATAAATCGCTCATGACTTATTACCAGATTATTAACCCATCACAGACAGAGTCATGGCTTGACCTAACATTTCCTCTTTCAACACTTATTATTACCTAAATGCAGATCTGTGAAGATGTAATTAACTATACGGTCATGTTTTTGCGAAATTAATGTGAACTAGTGTTTATTGGTCCTGCAGGTATTATGAATTAGCTTATGTTTTAGGGCCTTTACTTAATTAAACTAGGTGGTAAACCGTATACACTATACTACTACTATGCTACTGCTACTATATTAACTATTACAGCATTTTTGTTTTTGTTTTCATACTACTACATGCTTTTCTACAAATGGAAAATGAAACTAAACTATACTATTCAACAGCATAATCGACATCTGAAGCTTCCATTTTATTCAACAAATTGGCATTACAGCTTTAAGTGTAAGAGTAATGTACCTGAATTAAAGCAAAGAGAACCAATGAGATCTAAGGGGTAGAAGCAAGCAAGTAACAGCAAGGGTTCGAACAAGGCAATGCAACAGTGATTATGACTGAAGATCCACAAAGCCAAAAATATCGCAGCAACAACAATAGAAACCCAGCAGCAATCAAACCAACAGAAAACCAGATAATTGATCAAGCCAAACAACCCAAAATCAGAAGCAAATAGGCGAATTTTAACTCGAGAAATCCCAGAAAATCCTACTGTTTTTATGCTATTTTTACTCTCAAGCTAATGAATTTCAGATTGCTAATGTTGGAACCCCCTTTTAGCCCCATTCTTAGAGGTATATATAGATATTTTTTAGGGCTGAAAACTTGGGGAGGAAGTATGGGATTAATCCCACTTCCCCCCTCCTAAATTTATGAATTATGCACTTTAGCCCCTATTTCTGTTATGAAAAACCCTTCCAGCATGTGCTGGAAGGTTCTAAAAGATTCCTTTTAGGGCCTTTTACTAGTATGACCTTAGGGGTTTAAGATTTTTATAGATTTCCCATTTTTAGGAGACCATTATACCCCTAAATCTCTGCAAAATTGCAGAAATCAGGAGCATAAATGTCTCCATTACCCTTTTAAGTTCTAAACTATTACTATTTTACCTATTCAATTCCCAATTGTGCCCTTAAGGGCACTGCTGATTTACCAGCTTACCTAAGGCAGATTTCAGCTTGTTTTGAACCTATTTAACTAATAGCCAGCCCTGGCATTAGTATTTAAGGGCTGGCCAGTTTTATTTTTAAGAACTATTTCAATTTTAGCCACTTTTAAACTAATTCCAATCAATTAAGACCAATTTATTCCTAATTAAAGCTAATTGCAGGCATAGCCTGTTTTATTGTTATGTTTAAACTATTTAAGAACTAGCCAGTCTCAAGTTGAGACTTGGCTTGGGCTATCAAAGCCATATACTGAACAGCTGGGCCCAACACCTTTACAGGTTTGGCCACTTTGCTGTTCAGGGCTCAATATAGAGCCTGGGCCAGTCTGCATTTGCAAACATAGCCCTTTTGCACAACCAGCCACTGTTAACAGTGAGCTGTGTGTTAGGGCCTTATAGAATAGGTCAACCCTTTGCAAGGTTGACCATTCTTAGACCAATTATTTAATTAACAGCCTATTTTGTTCATTTTCAGTTTTAACCTATTTAAAAACTAGCCATTTTATGAAACCTAGCACTAACAGCTATAACCAATTCCCTAGTGTTCAATCAGTGTTAATCAAACACTTACACTCAACCAGAACTAATAAAGCTAAGTCAACTTCAACATGGATTGCATATTAAGACATATAAAACCAAACAAGGTGCAATAATCGACCAAAACTCAGAGAGGCAATTGATATGGTTGAATTTTAGTTAATTAACTCACTTTATCCAATTTTATGAGACAAAGTATGAACTCATGTTAAACAAGACCTAATTACTACCAATTCATGTCACATGAAAGTTTGACCAACTTCAAAAACCACCAGGATTCATGATATAGGTACACAAAGCATAAGCTATCACAAAATAGTCAATAAAAGATAAAACATGGTTTAGTCAGACATAACACTAATGGACTATCATGACATGGCTCTAACAGAATAGGCAAAAATGACAATAATCATCACTATTAGACCTAAACTTTTCAAAAGCTAAACCTAATCTAACACATGCAGGTGAACATGTAGTGGAGGTGAAGATGAACAGGAAAGACATGAAGCATGAATGAAGAAAAAATCCCTAATATTATCATATGAAATGACAGAAATGAAAACCAGGATCATTGAACCAAGTTTCTAAAAGTTAACCCCAATCTTAAACATGCCAATTAGCAGATGAAAGAACAGAGGGGATATCATAAACCAACATAAAAGAACCCTAATATGAACAGGATATGAAGGAGAGTGGGAATCAAGACGACTAAACTAAGACTAAAACTAAATCATGCAGTTAACCATAGACAAGAAAAACAACAGAGGTGTTTAAAATCAACAAATAGAAAACCTTATATACAAACAAAAAAGACGAAGAAGAACAAGGAAATCATTGAAACAGAGGAGCAAACCACAAGATAACCCTAAAACGGCTTCACTAAAACTAAACAAGTGAAGAAACAGAAAGAAGAATAGTCAAGATATCGCAAACTAACAAAAGACAACCTGATATAAAGATAAAGGAGGATGAAAGTCAAACAACTAAACTAGAGCTAAAGTTAAACATGCAAAGAACAGAAGAGAAAGACTGTCAGGCTATGGAAAGCTAACAGACCAAGGATCATAATGCACAGGAGCATGAAAAAGGAAAGTGAGATAATGGCAGATCCTTTTAAACCAAAGAAACAAAAACTGGATCGAAACAACAAAACAGAAGAAAAAAACATGAAAATAAACAGACAAAAGAAAGCAATAAAACACAAAAAGGGTAAGGGGACTTAACTTGCAGGGCCGGTCCCCCGAGCTTCCTATTCTTTTCTTTTCCTCACTCTCTCACGAGTCCTTTTCTTCTTTATTCTCTCTTCTTGTTTTCTTTTTCTTTATTCTTTTCCAGATATCTCTCTTTTTCAATTATCTTCTTTTCCTTCTCTGATTTTCTTTCAGGCCTAAAGACGAGGCCTTTTTGGATTTCAGCTTGAAGAGGGGTGCTTGGGTGAGGGTAAAGAACGGATCTTGAAAGGTTTCCAGTTTGGAGGTCGCCGGAGTTAGGGTTCCGGCGACTTTGTTTTGGATATTCGACAAGATCTGGGTAGATTCGAGGGGAGCCAGTGGTATGGGTGGACAGATCAAAGAGAAAGGGTTCGAATGGCATTGGTTTTAGGCGGAGATTCATTGTATGAGTGGTCACCGGCGAGGATTCCGGTGACTGGAGTTTAGAGAAAAGGGTTTGTTTTAGGGTTTCTGGCGTGTGTTATGGAATGAAGAAGAAGGAGAAGAAGATGGGAGAGGTAAGAGGAGCCGGCGACCACCGTAGGAGTGGTGGCCGCCATGGCCGGCTAGGGCTTCTGGGTTGATGATGATGAAGATGAAGAGAGGAAATAAGGCGGCTGTCTCTAGGGTTAACAAGAAATGGGCGAGAATTTTCGGACAAAGGCATTATATAGCCATTGAATCCAAGGTAATCTCAACCGTTCAAATGATCAAGATCGACGGTTCACACACGTGTTACTAAAACGGCGTCGTTCAGACGCTTATGAGACTAAGGTCTTCAACCGTTAGATTAATTAGAACGGACGGCCCAGATCGCTTCTCTTAATTAATTAACCCTAATGATCCTGCTATTAATCTCGACCGTCAGATCTGTCTTGATGGACGGATGAGATTGGATCTCTCCACAGAGACGGGCCACTTCACTGGGCCAATTCACTGGGCCAAACCACTGGACTTCAATTGGCCCAGTTTTGTATACCTTCATATATATATTTGTATTTTCTGGTTTTAATCTATTTTTATGTATTTTCTTATATATTTTTTTTTCTTTTTCTTTTATGAAAAATTACAAAACCTAATTTCCTATTTACTCTAATTTTCCAGTATTTTTTGCAATTTTTCTGCTATTTTTCTTTATTTTCTCCTATTTAAACTATTTTGCTAATTTTCTAATTAACTAAACTAACAAATTAATTACTACTATTTTTTTATTTTTTCTAATTTTTTACTTATTCAAACACACAAAAATATAATTAATTTCAAACAAAGCAAGTAATTGCACTCAAAAACATTTTATTTTAATTTTGGAATTTAAAGGCTTAGTGCAAAAATCATGTGCTCACAGCTGCCCCTCTTTGCTCGGTAACACGAAGAGTTTCAGTCATACGCTGAGCTCTGAGAAAAGAAATAACACGGCTAGGGGTGTGATCTAGAGTACCGCTCCACTCAATACGTGGAATGCCTGGCATAGCCAGCGTCACGGTCTTGGCGTGACAATCAAGAATAGCATAATGGGGCGACAACCGGTCCATGCCCAGAATAATATCGAAATCGACCATCCCGAGCAACAATAGATCCGCTCTGGTCTCAAAATCACAAATGGTAACCAAACACGACCGATATACGCGGTCCACGGCCAAAGAATCACCCACGGAGTGGAAACATAAATGGGGGCACTCAAAGAATCCCGAGCACACCCGGGTGAGAAGCAAAGTAAGAAGACACATATGAAAAAGTGGAACCGAGGTCGAATAGAACCGATGCCTCCCGTGACTAACGAGAATAATACATGTGATAACAGAGTCAGATCCAACAGCCGCGGCGCGATCGGGAATAGCATAGAATACGGCTTGTCCCCCTCTCGAGGAGGCCTGCGGAACCCTAACCCCGCACTGGATGGATGGGCGAGGTGGAGTGGCGGTGGGGCTGGAATGATAGCCTGCGGCCACGAGAACCACGCGGATGCTGTGATGAGTGATGAGGGGCTCCTCTCCTGCGCCCGGGGCACTCCCTAACCAGGTGGCGAGTATCCCCGCACTTAAAACAAGCTGCGGGAGGATGAGGTGGGCTGTGGTCGACCGGCCTCGCCCCAGCTAGTCGACCCACGGAAGGACCCGCGCGGGAGGTGCAGCTGGAAGTGGGGGAGCATAATAAGGCTGCGAGGTGTTCGGAAGACACAGAGTACTACGGGCTGCGAGCGATGCGTGAGTGAGCGGTCGGCCGGAATAACCCCTGCCAAAACGACCGGGCCGATGAAGTGCGGGCACCGGAGAAATGGCCCGACTCGCGAGACCTCGCTTGGCCTCTCTCTCTCTTCGCTCTCTGGGAGCATACTCTCGATCCTGCTGCGATGCTAACTGCTCGCTGATAAGATATATCTGTCTCCAAGTCTCTGGCCCATGCTGGATTGGATAGGCGGAACAAGGCCCTCGATATATCTCCGCACTCTCTCCCGAACCGTGGCTACCAAAGCCGGTGCATGCCTAGCTGAGACGGGTGAGCCGATGGCATACTCCGATCGCGACATGGAGCCTCGTCACTGCGCTCAAACTCGGGCGCCAAGAATCCCTCGGGCTCCGTGGAACAAACTCCCTCAAAAACGGATCCGAAAGCTGCGTCCAAGTCGATGAAGCGCAGACTCCTCCGGACTATCCAACTCGTACGTGCGCCACCAATCATAAGCGGCCCCACGAAACTGAAAAGCAGTGAAAGAAACCCCGCTGGTCTCCATAATCCCCATAGTACGAAGAATATGATGACACTCCTCTAGAAAACCCAATGCATCATTTGAAGCCAAACCACTAAACACTGGAGGGTCATATTTCTTGAATCTCTCCAATCTACGCTGCTCGTCCTCAGAGGCAGCTGGTCCACCTCCGGGTTGTGCTGGGGCGGCATGAGGCATAACCAAAACATCTGGAACATGTCCCACTGGCACACGCTGCTCCGGTGTAATGGCTGCGGGAGTCTGGGCCCCTCCCCCGGCCTGAGATGTAGCTGCAACGAGAGGAAGCAGTCCTGCCTGAGCTAAAGTGGTATACATACTCATGAACTGGGCCAGGGTCTCCTGTAGTGCTGGAGTAGTAGCAGCGATGGTCGGTGTACCGAGTGCTCGCGCTCCAACTCGGTCTACCTATGGCACCTCAACGGCGGCGCGCGCGGGTGTCGTGGCTGCACCTCGGGCGCGTCCTCGTCCTCTACCTCGACCCCGGCCTCTGACGGCGACAACAGGGGGCGCGGGTACCTGATCATCGCGAGTAGCTCGTGTCCTCACCATCTGTGAGAGAATAGAAAGCAGTAGTTTAGATTTTTGATGCCAAAAATGTCGCACGACAAGGAATCCAAAAGAAATGAAGAGTTTCCTAAACAGTTACATAGCCCCTCGTAGATAAATACAGACGTCTCCGTATCGATCAGCGAGACTCTAAGTAACCGGTTTGTGTCCCGTGACTCCTATGAACCTAGAGCTCTGATACCAACTTGTCACGACCCTAGTTCACCAATTGTGAACATGTCGTGATGGCACCCAGTCCCCACGACTAGGTAAGCCTAACACGTTGCGGAATATACAAGTTATAAATACTTAAATAAGAAACGGCGGAAAATAGCATAAAAGATATGTAATCCGTGCGGCTTGGCACATACATCCATCACACAATGAATAAAACACTACCAAGATCCGGAACCCCACGGTAACACAGACTAAAAGGGGAAATACAACTGTGGCTCTATGTATAAAGAGTATCTAACAACGACATGAAGAAAAATGTCAACTAGTACTACTAGAATAGATGGGAAGCCTCCGGATCCGCGGACGTAGCAGATCATACCTCGAGGTCTCCAGAAAAGCTGCGGAAATCACCTAGCACGAGCCTGCTCTGATGTACCTGGATCTGCACAACAAAAGTGTGCGGAAGAGTAGCATGAGTACACCACGGCGGTACTTAGTAAGTGCCAAGCCTAACCTCGATGGAGTAGTGACGAGGAAGGTCAGGGCCCTACTGAGAAAACAATAATATAATAATGATAGCAAAATAAACAATTTAAATGATAATAATCTCCGAAATAACAACATTTAAGATGATTACTGCAACTGTCTACAATTAAGCTAACAACAAATAACTAGCTCAAATAAACAAATCCAGGACTTGTGGGAATTGAACCCACAGTATCATTCTCAGTACCTCTGGGTCTCCGGGAATCAAAGCCACAGCCCATGTCTAAAAAATATCTCGATAACTCGGGATCTCCGGGAATCAAACTCGCAGTCCCTACCAATAACTCAGGATCTCGGGAATCGAACCCGTAGTCCACATTTCAATAATCTCAGGATCTCGGGAATCGAACCCGTAGTCCACATTTCAATAATCTCGGGATCTCGGGAATCGAACCCGTAGTCCACATTTCAATAATCTCAGGATCTCGGGAATCGAACCCGTAGTCCACATTTCAATAATCTCAGGATCTCGGGAATCGAACCCGTAGTCCACATTTCAATAATCTCAGGATCTCGGGAATCGAACCCGTAGTCCATATTTCAATACAAGTAAAAGGAATACACAGAGAGGAGTATAATATGCTTGATTATAACTTCGCCGATAGACAGCGCCAGCGATTACCAAGAAAACTCAAGTAAGACAATTAGGCAACTAGACAGTTAAATACTATCAAATCATGCTTTTCTAACCACTACCGGGTAGGAATATCGAATTTAACAGCTAACAACAGGAATATCGCTCATTGAACATTTTGAGTAAAGTATGTGTTCAACAACCAGTGCATGTACACGCCTGTCACCTCGCGTACAAGGCATTTAAAATATCACAATAATATCCGAGGGGTGAAAGTCCCCCACACGAGGTTAGACAAGCCACTTACCTCAATTCCGGTACAAAACCGCTAAGAAATAACCCTCTTTCCGTGAATGTCGGCCTCCACAAGTGTAGTATCTGATAAAAATCAATAGAATCACATCAAAATAGGCCAATTGGGCATTTCCCAATCAAAATAACTCAAAATTACACCAAAACCCACAAGTTGCCAAAACCCGACTTTCAGTACGCTTATCGAAAAATCACGAAAATTATATATTCGGGTTCTTTATCTCAATACGAGTCATTGCATATAAAATTTATCGAAATCGGACTCCGTTTGCCCATTCAAATCAAAGATTTTCTAACATTTAGGCCTAGGGCTCAAACCCACCTTTAATCTTCAATTTTCAGTGAAATAATCACAGATTTCATGATAAACCAACGAATTAAGGTCAAGAAACTTACCCCCGATGATTTCCCGATGATATCCCAGCGTTTCCCCGTCAATTTCCTCTCTTGGAGCTCAAAAATGGCGTTTTTGTGTATGGGGGCCGCGGCTGTTATGTTCTGAACTTAAACTCACTGCCAAACCCCAGTGCTCTACGCGTTCGCGAAGGTACTCACGCGTCCGCGAAGGTCTGTTCAATTTACCCTTCGCGAATGCGACGCTCACCACGCGTTCACGAAGCACAAAATTCCCCGGCGCCAAGTCCCAGCTCTACGCGAACGCGACAACAACTACGTGAACGCGATGCTGACTCTCCCCCTTCAACGCGTTCGCGAACCTAGGTCACGCGAACGCGAAGCATCATATCTCACCACCTACGCGAATGCGTTGGTCTTATCACGAACGCGATGCCTTGGCATGACTGGCCTACGCGAACGCGACCAGCTTCACGCGAACGCGAAGGCCAAATCCCTGCTGCACTGACCTGCAATTTTCTGCAGGTTTTTCAAGGCTTCAAAATGCCCGTTTGATGGTCCGAATTCATCCCGAGGCCCTCGGGACCCCAACGAAAACCACCAACATACTCCAAAATATGATACAAACTTGTTCCAATCATAAAAACACGTCTAACAACATCAAAACCCATAATTCACATCGAATTCAAGCCTAAATTTCTTAAAACTTTCCGAATTGCACATTCGATCAAAAACCCAACCAAACGACGTCCGAATGACCTGAAAATTTGCGGACATATCCAAAATCACATAACGAAGCTACAAAAATTGTCGGAATTCCATTCCGACCCCCGGATCAAAATCTCACCTATCGTTCGGATTCGCCAAAATTTCATCCTTCGGCATTTCAAGCCTAATTGAGCTACGGACCTCCAAAATACATTCCGAACGCGCTCCTAACCCCAAAATCACCCAACGGAGCTAATGAAACCATCGTATTTCCGTTCCGAGATCGTCTTAACACTGTTCTGCCTACGGACCGTTTTCTAGCTTTAAAGCTCTCCTTTAGGGACTAAGTGTCCCAAAATGCTCCTAATTTCAGAACCCACTCTCTCGGCAAACCACAATAGCAGAAATGAACTTAGGGGAACAGTTAAATTAGGGATTGGGGCGTAATTTTCTAAAATGACCGGTCGGGTCGTTACAATTTGTCTCGACCCGGATTTCCCACCATCGGGAGTCATGATGGCGCCTACTAGTGGAAGCTAGGCAAGCCAACTGTCACTTACATTTTCATTAGTTACAGGATCTTCTTAAAACTTTGATTAACAACAAATAATTACAGCGAAATAATTAAACTTAGCGGAAGACTTAGCCAATTTTATCAAATATGATACAGAAAACCCAAACATAATACACTACCCAAGACTGGTGTCACAATACTCACGAACTTCTAAGAATAATACACATAATTGTCCGAAAGAAATATAAGCTGTTTATCCCGAATACATGAGATAACAGAATGAAATACATATATAGAAGAGACAACGGGTCCTGCGGACGCCTACAAGGCTACCTCGTAGTCTCGGTAGTCGGAATATCCACAATCGTGCTACTGCCGCTACTGCTGCCTGTAACTTGTATCTGCGCAAAAAGAGTGCAGAGTGTAGTATCAGCACAACTGAACCCATATGTTGGTAAGTGTCTGGCCTATCCCGGCGAAGTAGTGACGAGACTAAGGCCAGTCACCCACATAAACCTGTACATTTGAAATATATATTTATACATATACAACATCAGAAAACATTATCGAACGTTTATAAGGAAATAATTTGCTCTAAAATAACAGTCAATAACTCACAATATCCAGAGTAATCTGGTCAACGGAACAAATCTTACTTTCATGTCTCAATTCATTCTTCATTTCATATCTTGTGGTAGGCGTACCACCCGCTCCGAAATGTAACAATAAGTTATATCTTGTGGTAGGCGTACCACCCGCTCCCAAATGTAACAATAAGTTATATTTTGTGGCAGGCGTAGCACCCGCTCCTAAATATAACAATAGGCTACCGGCAAGTATGGCCAATGCCAAGATTCAAATCACTTTGTGGTCGGCGTGCCACACGATCCCATTTCTTATCATATAAGTGGTCGGCGCGCCACACGATCCCAAGTTCTTTAATATATAAGTGGATGGCGCGCCACACGATCCCAATTCTTTAATAATGTATGTTACCGGCATTAAGCCAATAATCTCTGATCAACAGTATTTTATTACGGGTGTAAAATCGATAATGATAATAAATCAACGTTATATCCCCGTTACCGGTGTACCACCAATATCTCATACTCAACCATTTATATGTATTTTACTGGTGTGAGCACGTGATTTTTGCTCTACATGAGAATTACTCCCAAAAATTCAAAATAAAATAGTTTTGTGCTGAGCGTGATTTTCGTGATTTTTTGTGTTATTTTTTCTTATTATTTGTATCTTTGTGTGCGCATTTATATTCAAATTAATATAAAATACAAAAATTTTTGCGTTTTTGCATATAAATTCATGTTTGTAATTTATAGTAATTAAGTTCGTTTTACGAAAATGAAAAATAACAAAAAATATGTATTTTTTGCAATTGTGTGATTTTATCTTATTTTTGGTATTTAAATGTGTGTGTTTAATTGATATTAGAGGTTAATTAATAAGGATAAGTTAATTTTGTCCTATAATGTAACTTAGGATTTTAAAATCTTGTTGAAATTAATTTAGGAGCAAAATAAAAAAATAGAAAGAGAAGAAAAGAATAAAAGAAGAGGAAATCCAGAACTGGGCCAAAAGAATCGAGCCCAAGTCTCCTAGCCCATACCCACGCCCAAAATACCCATTGACCCAGTCCAAACCCAATAAACCGTCTGCCCAGCCCCCTTTTCCCTTCAATCTCAGCCGTCAATAATAACGAATCCAATGGTCCAAAACGCCCTACCCAATACCCATGTCACCTGACCCGCCCCGTCGACCCAATACCCATCATCTTTTTAATCTGAGCCGTCGAATTCTTCTAATCCAACAGCCTACATTAATTCACCCAATTTTAATATACCAAAACCCCCCCAATACCCCAAACCCGTTTCATTCCCAAACCCCTCAAACCCTAGACCCCTTTCATCTCTCTCAAAGACTCGCCGACGCCGTCGTCCCACAGCCGCCCTCCGCCTGCCGGAAATCGCCTCACGGCGGTTCCGGTAGGCCAAACACTCCCATTTTTTCACCACAACACCCCCATAACCTCCTCATTCCAGTTTTAAGCTTAGTTTCCTTCGAATCACACCTCAACGTTTCGAATATTGAATCAAAGAACGACCGTCAAACTTCGCCGCTCCCATTTACTCCCAAACTCATCCCAAACATTCCCCTAGCCTCGCTCACACCCAAACCACCTTTGTCTTTGTTCGAATCTAATCGGAAACCCAAAAATCCCAAAGGGGCCATATGAACCCTAAAATTCAAAATTAGCGTCTTCGTTTGAATTCAAGAGAAATTGAAATCTAATAGAATTTAATTGGGATGTTTTCGTTTGAAAACATCTCAATTAAAGTCCGTTAGACTCCAAATTCAAGTCCAAGCTCAAAACGGCTCGGTTTCTGCTTTGATTTCGATTTTCTTTTGAGGTAATTTCCTTTTTCCTGTTTATTTCAATTAGGTATTTGTTTGTTTTGTGTATTTGTTTAGTTTAATTCGTTTGAATTCTTCTCATTCTTTTTTGGCCGTCCTTGTTTGTCATTTCTTCTCAAAGACCTGTTTATTTGGTCAATTATTTTTCTGTATTGTTTATTTGATTGCGTATGTTGTCGAATGCGTATTCGCTTCGATTAGCGTCGTCAAATACTTAGTTCCATTTTTTCGGCCGAGACTTTTAGAATCACTGTTTATCAGTTTAATTTGTTATCGATGATACATGTTGTGTTTAATTGAATGTTTGTCTAATCTCGTAGAATTTGTGGTGTGAAACCTCAGGCAGTGCTTGTTTTTGCTTGAATTGAAATGTTCTATTTAGTCGTTTGATTCTGTTGTTAAATTAGGAAGTCTGGTTTGGATATAGCTGTAATTCTAATAGGATTTTAAGGAGAAATTAGTTGTAATTCTGATAAGTTTCAGAAATGAAACTAACAACCAAGTTTCAAAGAATGCAATGCACATGGAATGACTAGTGGAACCTCCTAGACAGCAGGTTATGCCATTAATTTCTGCCTTTCAGAGTTTTTAATTAAAAAGCCATACTTATACAACTGAAAAGTGAAGAAAAGGTGAAACAACATAGGCTGGACAGATCTAAAACTAAAAAAAAGTAGGGCTGTTACTTTGGATCTCTAGGCTATAAATTGAGAACAGGGGCAGAACAACAGGGACATTGAGACTGACTGGAGAGAAAGGAAAAAACAGAATAGGAGACACTGGGGGCATCTGGAAAACAGGATATACACACTGAAAAAAAAACATACTGAAAACACACAGAGAAAAACAGAGAGCAGGGAAAAGGAGGATATTTTTAGAGATTGAAGAGTCTGTGAGTTTAAAAACAGTGAGCAATAGGGATCTGGAAAACAGAAAGCTTGAGGTCTTTTCTTTTCTTGGAGTGTTTGGAAAAACAGAACCATTGTTGTGTGACTGATTGGTTCTTTCTGTTTCTATTTGGGGTTTGCATTTGTTATTCTCGTGTTGCAAATTGGTTTTGGTTGAGTTAGTTTTGGAGAATTGTTTTTGTACTGGTTGTTGTTGAAATGTATGCCAGTGATTCCATTTTGGTTCTTCCTTCCAAACTTGTTCTATTGATTGAACTGTTTTGGGTGCTGTGAGAATTGGTTGTTGAACCTGCTGTTTGATTGCTGGCACCACTGTTGCACTAATCTTCCTCTTCTTTGATTTCATATACCGGGTACACTTTTCAAGCTTGCCTCATTGTAATGCTTGCCTTTGAAGTTAAAAGCGAATGAGAAAATGGAAGTTTTGTCCTGTACTGTTGCCATGTTTAAGTAGTTTAATAGGATGAGATTAGTCATACATTGTAATTAAGTTAGTGAATTGTGAATTGTAAAAGTAGGACTGTTAATTAGTCTCATTCAGCTTGAATATCATGTTTTATAAATCGACTAGAATTTAAAGTATAGACTGTAACAAAGGTGATCCAGATTTTGTTAGAGGATAAACATATAAGTTAAAGATTAGATTTTTCTTTTACCCTTTATTTATACTCATAGCCTCTCGTGGTTGAACTTGTTCATCATGTGAGGTATAATATAATGATTCTAGCTAGAATTTAAAGATAGATAGTTGGGTATATAATCATTATCATAGCTCGTTGTCATCTTTCAAATGTCGGGATCTAAATAAAAACTCAGTGAGAATAAAGGGTTGCAACAGGAAGTGTAAATGAACTTAAGTTTATTAGTTAGGGGCGGTTAGATATTATTCCACATTGTGGGGTGCTTGAAAGGTTAGGAATTATTTGGACTAGCACACAAATTTTAAACTGGGCTTGAATCGTCATCACAAATGGTCCAAGTAATTTATCGTAATTTAACATCCTCAATAATTCATCTTAAGGTCTAATGTAATTGAGGGATTATGTTGGTGGATAAAAAAAAATAAGTAATACTTAAAGCAGTGATAAATTGATTAGGACCCTTTTTCCTCTTACATGTTTAGACACTAATAAAAGGTATAATTTAATAAGGCAAAGTGAAGTAAGTTTCACCGAGTGAAAAAGAGAAAGGCACGTCTCTCAAACAAGCTGTTACATAGAGAGCGGTTCAAAGTAGTAATTGGCACGTACGATCATAAATGTTAAAATCAGATAATTAAGCCGAAATGTGATAACTAAGCGACCGTGCTAGAACCACTAAATTCGGGAATGCCTAACACCTTCTCCCAAATTAACAGAATTCCTTATCCGGATTTTTGGTTCACGGACTATTAAAAGAGTCAAACATTTCCCTAATTCAGGATTCGAAGAGGTGACTTGGGGCACCATAAATCTCCCAAGTGGCGACTCCGAATCTCTCAACAAATGAATCCCGTTTTGGTTGTCCTTTAATTGGAAAAACTCCCTTTTATATACCTCGCACCCTCGCGGGTCGTAAGGCGTAAAAAAGGAGGTGTGACAGCTCTGGCGACTCTGCTGGGGATTACAAACCCAGAACCATTGGTTCAGGGTTTAAGAGTTCGAGCTTTGAATAATTATTTTATTTGGCTTATTTATTATCTGATTTTATTACATGTTTATATCTAATATGCTAAATGTTGCTTTACCGCTTTGATATTTTTTTTTTTTGAATTGCATATAAATTGTGCCGATACCCTTTTTTTTTTCTCTTCTGAGTCTTTTGAAATATAATATCGGGCATTTGCTGGACATAGCCCGTTTTTCTCAAAGATAGTTGTGGTGCTTGGCACCCGGTGAAGGATTTTGTGGTCACACATGTTTAGGCGGAGAGTTTTTTCAATTAAGCCGGAAAGCCATGCTACCGGTGCACTGACACTCTTCGGCTCGAGTTGTCCGCTCGAGTTAAAGCCAATCTAGACACTTTTTCCAACAGGACGATGACTTAGAATAACAAAACCTTATGCCGGATCCCCGATAGGAACGTTTATTCGCATCATGTGCATATTTGACTTAGGAGGCTCAACACAAGGGTTGGGCCTGTCTAGGACAGGTGTACCTGAAACAAAAGACCAACTTGTTGCATATTTTCGGTATGCATTTATTTGTTCCGATTTTACATGCCGACCGGTTTGTTAAAAAGAGGGGAAGAAATGGAGAACGTCAGGGTATAGAGTCAAAGTAGTTAGTTCTTTGAAAATAAATTTTGAAAAAAAAAAAATAGTTCAGTTTCCCGGAAAATAATTTTGAAAAAATGCAAAAATTCCAAATAAATCATCTTAGTTCCTTTGAAAATAATTTGTTTTAGAAATGTTGCTTAAAAATAGTTTGTTTCCTTTTCTTAAAATGATTTAGTTCTTTTATTTTCGAACTACGCAAGTTTGATTCTCACCAAACATGAGATACGTAGGCAACCCATATCGGGCTCAACTAATACTGATTTTTTTTTTACAATATTAGAATTGTGATTTTTTGGTTTTAGTCGAGAGTTAGGAAATTTTGCAAAAATAGCCAAACGCCTCGAAAGGGGCGCTGGAGGACTAATTTCGCAAAACGGAATATAGACATCACACTGGTATCCTGTTATACAGCCTTCAAATCTTCTTCAAGTGCTGAAAGGCCGTATTAACAAGATTCGTTTTTTTATACATAATAAAAAAAATTTGAAAAAAAAAAATCTTAAGTCCATTTTTATCTTTTTTTTTAGGATCAGCATGACTTCCTCGCAGCGAATCGGCCAGAAAAGGGCAAGAAACGAAATGCCACCCTTGTTCATGGTCCAAGACAAGACCCCAGATCGACTTTGTAAATGGTGGACTAATTTTTCGGCTTGGGAAAGAAATCAAGTTCACAAGCACCTCAAGTTTCTTCCGGATATCATGATGATAAAACCGGACAAAAATGTGATCAGAGCTTTAGTGAGTTTTTGGGACTCAACAAGCAATGTGTTTAGATTTCGGGATTGTGAAATGACACCCACTTTGGAAGAATTGGGCGGACTCACAGGACTCGGAAGAGATTTGCACAAGATGAGACCTGCAGCTCCTAGGCAGATGGGTATAAATAATTTCTTGAAAACGTTATGTCTCCGGCGGGTTCCCATGGGATGTTTAGAGAACGGTTGGGTGCCACTGGATTATTTCTACGACAGATTTGGTGATAAGAATGGGTTCGCGAAATTCTCGAACACTGAATTTGTCAACCAGTTGAATTATGACGCCTGGGGAGACTTAAGGATTTATGCCTTTATGATCGCTTTTTTGGGAACCATGGTTTTTCCCGAACGTGGCGGACGCATCAGAATCCGTTTGGCTGCGGTGGTCTCATATCTACAGAGTAACGAGGAACACACTGTTCTTCCGATGATCCTAGGAGACATCTTTCGGGCCTTAACTCGGTGCCAAGAAGGACAAGATTATTTTGAAGGTTGCAATATCTTATTACAAATGTGGTTTGTAGAACATCTCTATCATCACCCAATTGTGATAAACTTCAACGCGGATTGGTTAAATTATATTCGTTGTCACACAAACAGAGCCGCCCGTTGTAACCTTTCAGAAGATTTGAGGACTTGGCAACAACTTCTCAACTCTTTAAGGGCAGATCAACTTACCTGGAATTATTATTGGTTCCCTTCTGCCAAAATCATGCATATGTCGACATATCGCCCATTCTACATACTAATGGGTTTCAGGGGTTTCCAACCATATGCCCCGCTACGTGTCATGCGGCAGTTGGGTAGAGAACAGAAAAGGCCCCTAATTGAGGATTTGCGATCATTTATATGGGATTCGCAACGGAGGAGACCCCGAGGGAGACTTATGCACAAAAGGTATGGTTCGGTAGTCGACTCTCCGACATCGACGAAATGGTTGCCGATCGAGAACGGGGAGAAGTGAGTCTCGCATATCTTGAATGGTTCCACAACCAATCAATGCCGGAACAAAGGTCAGAAAGGTCAGTGAAGTATGTCGTAGATTGGGAGAAAGAGGTAGAAGCCAGAGTAAGGGAGGCTAAACATGAGACAGCGCAAGATTTCCAATCTTGCATTAACACTTTAAAAGAAGACAAGGGAATTTTGGAAGCTGCCATGGATATACAACATGCTGATTTTGATCGAGAAAGGGCCGGTTGGGAGCAGGAAAGAGAAGCACTCCGAACTCAAATTCAAGATATGCAATTGGCCGCAGAAAGGTCAAGGAGAAGTCGGAGTGATGAGATGTTGATAAACGGTTTGGAAAGGAAAGCCTTTGAACACCAAGAAGACTTGGAGAAGGCAAAAGCGGCTTTGGTTACAGTCCGGACAAAATGGAAGATAGCAGCCCACCAAGAAGCACTCCACTTACAACAAGTAGAGAAAGACTATGATGCAATCATCGTTGATTTGAAAAGCAAATGCCGTTCTTAGAGAACGAACTCTCAGGAAAGTCCAAGATGCCAAGGCAGATAGAGACCGTTGTCACAACTTGATGGAACGGATGGAAAGACAAATAGATAGGCTCTTGGACCATGTCTCCGGCAACTCTCGAGTCTTAGGGGCGAAGAACCGACACATAGGGCAGCTGCTCAGAGAAAAAGACATGATCAGGACCCGGATCAATGAAATCGGGCACTACATCACTATGAAGTGTTTGACTTGCGAACAAACACCTCGGCCTGACCTCTTCTCTTCAATCATGGAATGTGTCCACCAAGTCATGGCAGAATTGGGGAGTATACAGAAAGATCTTACACCAAGAACTGCAGCAAGGCCAAACAACGCCCCCCGGGCGCAAAGATTCGAGGCGTTGGAACATGCTTAGAAGAGTTTGTTATTTTAGAGTTTGTTTGTCCTTTTAAAAAGTTTTTCTCCATTGTTGTCTTTTGCAAGTGTTTCAAGTTTGAAGTTTGTTGAAATAAAATTCATGAACATTTCATTCATATCTTATGTCTATTGTATTAGAACTAGGCTCGGTCTGATTCACGCGGGGACGTGATACGTAGGCAATCCATATAAGATTCTACCATCACTAAAAAAAAATGGGGAGGTTAATAACAATAAAGTTTTCAAGGATGAGAGAAGAAGAAAAAGAAAAGTCGGAATAACGCATGCGAGGAATACATGTAGAAATGGTTAATTGATTAGGTGCATTGCATCCAACATGTGATAACATGCCTGTTAAATTCAGTGAGCTAACAAATTTGTTGCAATTCCAGAAAAGTTTAGCAGTTGACTTGACAGAGTATACTGACCGATCACCCTTACCATACCAGATCAAAAGGTCCAATTCCAGCAAGCATGTCTAGTTCCGACAAAAGTATCGATGGGGAGAAAATAGAGATACAAATCATGAAAGAAGAAGTGGACCGGTTGAGATAGCAAATGACAAAGATGCACCTAGCCTGGGCTAGGGGACAATCATCACCAAACCTTCCTACTCTTCCACCAGCACCAGAGCGTCCGCCCATTGACCCCTCGACAAGTGCACCAATCTATCCTTATTATCAAGGGGAAAACCCATATACCTCCCCGGTTTCACCAGTCAGGCAAAATCCTCCTCCCCCGGTTACCCCTATTTTTGTGGCACCTCCACCTGCTACTTTACAAAAGTCGTCCAGTGAGCTGCTTTTTCAAATCCACGACAATCATTGTTATTCTCCTAAGCCTACCTTTAAGGCTCCTAAACCGCATTCACACACCCCTCACTGGGATAACACGGCAGAACCGGAAAAGAACGTTAAAAGTTTGGAGCATGAGGAAGTTATTTGAAAGGTTAAAAGCCTGGAGCAGTCCTTCAAGAATATGCATGGTTTGGGTAACCAGGTCAGTGTCACTTACAAAGATCTGTGTCCATTCCTAGATGTCCAATTGCCAGCCGGGTTCAAAACGCCCAAGTTTGACCTATACGAAGGGCATGGTGACCCAGTAGCCCATCTTCGAGGTTTTTGTAGTAAAATGCGAGGAGCCGGAGGGCGAGATGAGATTCGGATAGCTTACTTCGGTCAGAGCTTGGGGGGGTCTGCACTAGAGTGGTACACTAGGCTGGATCCCAGCATATGGTTTACATGGGATGACTTGGCTCAAGCATTCATCGGCCGGTTCCAGTATAATCTTGAAATAATCCCCGATCGCTTATCATTGCTAAAGTTAGAGAAGAAACCCGCCGAAAGTTTTAGAGAATTCGGTTTCCGCTGGAGGGAACAGGCAGCGAGGGTAGATCCGCCGATGAGAGAGAATGAAATGGTGGATTACTTCCTACAGACACTGGAGCCAACCTATTTCGGACATCTGGTGACGTCCGTGGGTAAGTCATTCACCGAGGTGATAAAGATGGGGGCTATGATCGAGGAAGGCTTGAAAGCTAACAAGATCATGAGTTATGCAGCGTTGAAAGCCACCACTCAAGCTATTCAAAGTGGCACCGGAGGGGTGCTTGGGAAAAAGAGGATAGAAGAGGTCGCGGCAGTTGATTCCGGAGCATGGTTCAGGAACAGAGGCCCCGCACCCCAGTATAATTTGCCACAGCCCCACCAACAAAATTATTCTCACAATCCATATAGCCATCCACAGCACTATTACCCAACACCAGATGCTCACTTTACCGTCCATCATACCCAATCATATGCTCCGCCTCCCGTCCAGGCACCATGGCATGCGCCAAATCCACAGAATAATTATCCACCCCCAAGAGCCTATAGAAATCCCACGGGCGCAGGCTTTCGTCCGAATCAAGCCTTCAAGAACGACAGAGCACCAAGGACGAAGACCTTCACCCCCTTGGGAGAGTATTACACCAGTTTGTTCCACCGTTTGAAGCAAGTAGGGTTGCTAAATCCAGTCGAGGCTAAGCTACCAAACCCTCTTCCAAAGAATCTGGATCATTCAATAAATTGTGCATACTGCTCAGGATGTCCGGGGCACGACACAGAAAAGTGTTGGCGGTTGAAAACAGCTATCCAGGAACTCATCGACACTCGCCGAATTGAGGTCCAGACTCCAGCGGAGCCCAACATCAACCAAAATCCACTTCCAACTCATCATGAGACCAACATGATCGAGTTGGTACGGGTAGAAGAGGGAAAGGAGAAAACCGCTCAGACTATAATGATGATCAAGTCTAGTGGGGTAGGAATGAAAAAGGGGCCAAGCCTTGATGAGTCACTCATCTGCAAGAAGGACGTACAAGGGGGATTGGAAGCAGAAAAGGGAAGTGTGAACAAAGTGCCCATGAGGCCAGAGGGAGTAAAAATAGTTGTACTAGGGGCAACAACCAAACCCGTCTTGACTGTAGCATATGTTCGAGTGGATCCTTTC
This sequence comes from Nicotiana noctiflora, assembly GCA_032618575.1. Classification (NCBI taxonomy): domain Eukaryota; kingdom Viridiplantae; phylum Streptophyta; class Magnoliopsida; order Solanales; family Solanaceae; genus Nicotiana; species Nicotiana noctiflora. Next base: position 70,478 of record JASVEL010008079.1, read on the forward strand.
ATCATCAAGCCAGCAATACAGTTGCCAATAGTTGATAGCAAAGCTATTCCATGGAATTATGATCGGATCACGACAACTTACAAAGGGAAAGAAGTTAAAGAGGAAGTTTGCGAAGCGCAAGGTTTGACCCGCTCAGGGAGATGTTTTGCCCCTGCGGAATTAAGGAAGACTACTCCGGCAACACTAAAAAAGCCGGTAACTGACGAAGAGGCAGAGGAATTCCTGAAAAAGATGAAGATGCATGATTATTCTGTCCTAGAACAGTTGAAGAAGACTCCTGCGCAAATCTCATTGCTGTCCTTGCTGATACATTCCGAAGAACATCGACAAGCTTTGATGAAAGTTTTGAATGAGGCCCATGTGCCTGATAAAATCTCTGTGAGTCATTTGGAAAAGATCACCAATAGGATCTTCGAAGCGAACCGGATCACCTTCACCGATGATGAGTTGCCTGAGGAAGGCACCAAGCACAACAAGGCTTTATATCTTACGGTAAAGTGTGAGGAGTCGGTGGTTACCAAAGTCCTAGTCGACAATGGGTCTAGTGCGAATATTTGTCCTCTCTCTACACTAAACAAGTCGAAAGTGGATATCGGCAGAATATGCAAGAACAGCATATGTGTCCGAGGGTTTGATGGAGGAGGTAAGGTGTCGGTCGGGGACATAGTGTTAATCTTGACAATCGGACCAGTGGAGTTCACCATGGAATTCCAGGTGCTGGACATGGTAGTGTCACATAACCTTCTAATAGGGCGACCGTGGATCCATGCCGCAAAAGCAGTTCCATCCAGCCTACACCAACTAGTCAAGTTTGAGTGGGACCAACGGGAGATCGTAGTCCATGGAGAGAATGATCTACAACCAGGCACCATCATCCCCTTCGTTGAGACGGAAGAGGATGTTGGGCCATGGGTATACCAGATCTGCGATGTGGTATCCGCCAACCGAGTTCCAGAAGGGGAATGCATTCCCAATGACAGAATAATTACTGCAGACGTCATGGTGGCTCATGAAATGCTGAGAAATGGTTTCATACCCGGCAAAGGTTTAGGTGCATCTCTGCAAGGAATCATACAACCGGTATCTGTGGTCGAAAATGTGGGAACCTTCGGCTTGGGATTCAAGCCAACATCAGAGGACATCCAGCGAGCCAAAAGGAATAAGCAGAAGACATGGGTGCTCCCGAAGCCTGTTCCGCGCCTTTCCCGATCTTTTGTCAGGTCCGGGACAAGAAGACATCCAACGACAAAGGTTCCCAGTCCTATGATCAGGCCAGACGAAGAGTTCTTGAGAAAGTTCGAGGACCTGTTCTCAGATGTATCCATGCTAGAGGATGGCGAAGGACCCAGCCATGCCGAGATACAGTTTGTGGGATCGAAAGCAAAGTTGAATAATTGGAAGGCTACTCCTCTCCGTATCCGGAAGGAGTCTTGGTAGTTTGTTTTGGATTGTTTTCTTTCAAATTTTGTGTTGGGGTTGTCCCCGGAAGTAAAATCCGTTTGTTTTAGTTCATTTTGATTTGAGTTTGCAAGCTTGTTTTTCCTTGTACTGTTCCCATTAATGAAATTTTGTTCCCTTCGTTTCTAATTTTGTTTATTTTCCTTCTTTTTACTTTTCTGAGCAGCTTTCTTTCAACTGATCTTAATGATATGGCGTGCTTAAAGGTTAATCAACCCAGTCTAGAAAGTCAATCTGGTTTGGAAATAATAACGCATGAAATAAGAAGTGATGAGAGTGAATCAGAATACGGCGATGATGAAGCCCTAGAAGAAATCGGTGAAGAATTAAGTCACTTCGAGGAAAAACCCAAACCAAATTTAAATGATACTGAGGCTGTTAATCTGGGGGACACCAATGACGTCAAAGAAACCAGAATAAGTGTCCATATTCAACCCAACCTGAGAGAAGAATTGATCAAAACACTCATGGAGTTTAAAGACATTTTCGCATGGTCGTACGATGACATGCCAAGACTCAGCACTGACCTAGTGGTCCACAAATTACCTACTGACCCGGCATGCCCGCCCGTTAAACAAAAATTGCGGAAATTTAAGACGGAGATGAGTGTAAAGATCAAGGAGGAAGTGACCAACCAGTTGCAGGCGAAAGTCATTCGTGTCACTCGATACCTTGAATGGTTGGCTAACGTAGTACCGGTGCCAAAGAAAGACGGAAATATCAGAGTATGCGTGGACTACCGCAATCTCAAAAAGGCGAGCCCTAAGGATAATTTCCCACTTCCCAATATCCATATCCTGATTGATAATTGCGCCAGACGTGAAATCGGATCCTTTGTGGATTGCTACGCGGGATATCATCAGATCTTGATGGATGAAGAGGACGCAGAAAAGACGGCTTTTATCACACCGTGGGGGACTTATTGCTACCGGGTAATGCCATTCGGTCTGAAGAACGCAGGGGCAACATACATGAGGGCGATGACTACGGTATTCCATGACATGATACACAAAGAAATTGAAGTGTACGTGGATGATGTGATCATAAAATCTAGACGTCAAGAAGACCACATTGCCGATCTCAGGAAGTTTTTCCAAAGACTTCGAAGATATGATATCAAGCTCAATCCGGCCAAATGCGCATTCGGAGTTCCATCGGGAAAGTTGCTAGGATTCATCGTCAGCCGACGGGGCATTGAGTTGGACCCATCCAAAATCAAGTCCATTCGGGAGCTACCCCCGCCAAAGAATAAAACAGAGGTAATGAGTCTGTTGGGAAGGTTAAATTACATCAGTAGGTTTATTGCTCAGCTTACAGCAACCTGTGAACCCATATTCCGTCTGTTGAAGAAAGACGCTGCGATAGAATGGACGACAGAATGTCAGGAAGCGTTTGACCAAATCAAAGGGTATCTGTCAAACCCACCCGTACTAGTTCCGCCCGAACCGGGTAGACCCCTGATTCTTTATCTAACGGTCTTGGAGAATTCGTTCGACTGCGTGCTGGGGCAACACGATCTTACTGGCAGAAAGGAATGGGCCATTTACTACCTCAGTAAGAAATTCACGGTCCACGAGTTTAAGTACACTCATTTGGAAAAGACATGTTATGCTTTGACTTGGGTAGCCCAAAAGCTGAATCATTATTTGTCTTCTTACACCACTTACCTCATCTCGTGTTTGGATCCGTTGAAGTATATTTTCCAGAAGCCTATGCCTACAGGGAGGTTAGCAAAATGGCAAATATTACTTACAGAGTTCGACATCATATGTAACAAGGACGGCTATGAAAGCTCAAGCCCTAGCCGATCACTTAGCTGAGAATCATGTCGATGACGGATACGAACCTTTGAGGACGTATTTTCCGGACGAAGAAGTATTGCAAATTGATGGGTTGGAATTAACCGAGGATCCAGGGTGGAAGCTTTTCTTCGACGGAGCGGCGAACGCAAAAGGAGTCGTAGTAGGGGCCGTGCTTATCTCTGACATAGGACATCATTATCCTGTTACTGCTCAACTGCGTTTTCATTGTACCAACAATATGGCTGAGTACGAGGCATGCATCTTAGGGTTACGATTAGCGGTGGACATGGACGTACAGGACGTCTTGGTCTTGGGGGACTCGGACCTTCTGGTACATCAGATTCAGGGAGAATGGGAGACCAGAGATTTAAAGCGTATCCCGTATCGTCAGTGTTTGCATGATCTGACTAAGCATTTCCGGTCGGTAGAATTCAAACATATCCCAAGGATGCATAATGAGGTTGCCAATGCTTTGGCTACTTTGGCGTCAATGCTACATCACCCGGACAAGGTTCGTGTCGATCCGTTACATATTCAGGTTCGGAATCAACATGCTTATTGCAATATGATAGAAGAAGAGATGGATGGTGAGCCATGGTTTCATGATGTCAAAGAGTACCTCGGGTTAGGAATATACCCAGAGCAGGCAACTGGAGATCAAAAGAGAGCTATTCGGCGATTGGCGAACGGATTTTTCCTTAGTGGAGGGGTGCTGTACAAAAGAACCCCAGATTTGGGATTGTTGAGATGTATAGATGCGAGTCAAGCCACAACAGTGATGACAGATATACACTCGGGAGTTTGTGGGCCACACATGAGCGGATATGTATTGGTAAAGAAGATTCTTCGAGCGCAGGATATTACTGGCTCACTATGGAGCGTGATTGTATAAGTTTCGTGCGAAGATGCCATCGGTGTCAGATACACGGAGATTTGATTCATTCCCCACCGACCGAGTTGCATACAATGTCAGCGCCATGGCCATTTGTTGCATGGGGTATGGATGTTATCGGACCTATAGAACCTGCGGTTTCCAATGGGCACAGGTTCATTCTGGTAACGATCGATTATTTTACCAAGTGGGTGGAGGCCAAAACCTTCAAATCAGTGACCAAGAAGGCGGTGGTAGACTTCGTACATTCCTACATCATCTGCAGGTTTGGAATTCCAAAGATAATCATCACAAATAACGGTGCCAATCTTAACAGCAGATTGATGAAAGAGGTATGTCAACAGTTCAAGATTACACACCGAAATTCCACACCATATCGTCCCAAAGAAAATGGTGCGGTTGAAGCAGCAAACAAAAATATAAAGAAGATATTGAGGAAGATGGTAGAAGGGTCTAGGCAATGGCATGAAAAGTTACCATTTGCACTGTTGGGTTATCGCACTACCGTCCGGACTTCGGTAGGTGCAACTCCTTACTTGTTGGTGTACGGGACTGAAGCAGTAATACCAGCAGAAGTTGAAATCCCATCCCTCCGAATTGTCGCTGAAGCCGAGATTGATGACGACGAGTGGTTCAAAACCCGATTAGAGCAATTGAGCTTGATCGATGAAAAGAGATTGACAGCAGTATGTCACGGCCAATTATATCAAAAGAGGATGGCAAGAGCATATAACAAGAAGGTAAGTCCCAGGAAATTTGAAGTGGGACAGCATGTGCTGAAGAGAGTTCTACCACATCAGGCCGAAGCAAAAGGCAAGTTCATTCCAAATTGGCAGGGACCGTTTGTTGTGACTACGGTATTATCCAACGGCGCTCTATGTCTAACTGATATTGAGGGAAGGTGCACCGATATGGCTATCAATTCTGACGCAGTCAAGAGATATTATGTGTAATTCTTTAATGCATTTGTCAACGTTTGGTTTCGTTTGTTTGTATTTGGCATTTTTCGGATAATGAAATGACAGAGGCAATTTTTCTACTACCCAAACACTTTAACCCTTGTTTTCCCCTTTGAGCCTTAATTATTCTTTCATATACCCTCTTTCGGAATCATCAAGGAAAATGCGTAACAAAATAGGAAAAGAAACAAAGAAAGGACACAAGAAAAAGTGAACTACGTTCGACCTGATTCCTCAAGAAGGATACGTAGGCGCCACACGGCTCGGTCATAATAAAATAAAAATCAAAGATTCCCCAAGCAACAAAATTGGGGAAGAAGTCATTGTTTCGTTTGAAAAGATAGTGTGGATTCCGAAAGTTGTAATGAGCTAACCGTTGAGATTAAACCCTTTTTCTTTAGCCTTACGCACAAAAACCACATTAATGACCAAAAAAGACCTCTCGATCAGTATTGGAGAAATGCCAAGTCATGTGAATGAAAACTACGAATGACACTTCAATCCTCGACTGAATCTAGGACTCACAAGCTAAAAAGGGATAGCCCTTTAGAGGAAATTTCATGGATAACAACCCAGCCCACCGCATGGAAAGGAGGCGAAATGAGAGAGTCTTAACGGTGAAAACCCTCGCGGGCACCTTAAGGCGAAGAAAGCTAAGAGAAATAAAATGAGAGAGTCTTACGGTGAAAACCTTTACAGGCACCCTAAGGCGACGGGAGGTCGAGAGAAATGAGAGAATCTCATTAGTGAAAACCCTTTGAAGGGCACTATGAGGTGACAAGGCGAGATGGTTACAAGGTGTCCGCATGAGACAAGGTTGGGACATTCGTTTGCTTCTAGCAAAACGTAGCCGTCAGAAAAGTGATTGACATAAATAGACTGGGTGGATTAATCTCGAAGGCACGACATAACCAATGGATTAGTTATACATTCAGATAAGTTTTCCCCAATTTGAAGTTCAGAAAAAATTTCCCTTTTTGTCTTTTTGCGGTCCGCACTCTGTATTTCATTTTTTATCTATCATTTTTCTCTCTTTAAAATTTTTTTATGTTTATGTCGAAAATTGACTTTTCAAAGCTTACTACCAAGTCTCCCAAAGCGGTACAATGAAGATGAATAGGCGTAGAACAAGGCAATAAGGCAAAAGTCGCTCCGATATTAAGATTGGAATGACAGGTTGGTTGGAAGGTTCACAGGAATTACGGAGTAGGGTGGACACATATTACACATCCGAAAGATAGTTTCTCACAATAGATCACCGACTTAGAGGGTCGGACCACACTGAAGTTTGGAATAAAAAGGAAAGATAAGAGATCCTGTGGAAAGAGCACCATCCACCAGCAAGTATCAACATCGTCCCCAAAGTTCGAGGAAGGCAAAACAACTTAAAGAGAAAAGGAAAATTGCCCCAGCAAGAGCGGCATGACCAATCATGGCGTTTTGAAACTAACAATTTTTCTTTGATTTAAAGCAGGAAAAGAGGGTTTGTCTGCAGAAAAGCATGCCACGTAGAAGGTTATCAAACTGGGGCATAAAATTTTCTCCCATTGCGAAAATTTTCATGAAAGCAAATACCCGGTGGATAAGGATAGAAAGCAACGCAAGATTTTGGGAAATACCAGTTTCAAGCAGAATAGATTTGAAAGAGGCCAGACAACACGAGGAAATGATCTTTAAGCCTAGTATTATCCCCAGCAGTTCTTGGAGAAATGAAACACTGATCTTCGAGATTTCCCCAACAACATTATATACCATAAGTTTTCAAGGAAGCAAAAAGCAAGTCCCGAAGGAGGTTGGGAAAGAGGAAAAAGGAAAAAGGGAGTCCCTGCCAGGGTAATCCTCAGTCAATGAAAATTCAACCCCCAGCGAGCTCGGGATAGTATAAAGGTTAAAGGAAGTAGAAAAAGAGGAAGTAAAGAATACTTCCCCAGTAGCATTATCTCCAACAGGTAAGTAAACGGTCTTAAGGATATCCCTAGCAGTCAAAGGAAAATAACACGATCCAGGAAGAAAGCAATTCCAAAACAAGGTAACTCAGAAGAAAAGGTGGCCCAAGAGACGATGCAGGAAGAAGAAAATGGTACATGAAGCAAAGGAAGGCGATATGGATAGGATGGAGGTAGTGAGTTGTAATTGAAGTCGGGGGGCCCGCCTGAAGAATGGAGTGGCGATTTATTTTGAAGTTGTAATTGAAGTCAGGGAGCCCGCCTGAAGAATGTAGTGTCGATTTAATTTCGAAGTTGTAGTTGAAGTCAGTGAGCCCGCCTGAAGAATGGAGTGGCGATCTAGTTTTGAAGTTGTAATTGAAGTCAGGGAGCCCGCCTGAAGAATGGAGTGGCGATTTATTTTGAAGTTGTAATTGAAGTCAGGAAGCCCGCCTGAAGAATGGAGTGGCGATCTAGTTTTGAAGTTGTAATTGAAGTCAGGGAGTCCGCCTGAAGAATGGAGTGGCGATTTATTTTGAAGTTGTAATTGAAGTCAGGGAGTGTCAGCACGTGATTTTTTCCCTACATCAGAATTACTCCCAAAAATTCAAAATAAAATAATCTTTTCGTTGTGTGCTCTTTTTAGATTTTTCGTGACATTTTTTGATAATTGTTTGTATTTGTCAGTAACGACCCGACCGGTCGTTTTAGAAAATTACGCCCCAATCCCTAATTTAACTGTTCCCCCAAGTTCATTTCTGCTATTGTGGGTTGCCGGGAGAGTCGGTTCTAAAAATTTGAGCATTTCGGGACACTTAGTCCCTAAATAAGAGCTTTGAAGCTAGAAAATGGCCCGTAGCCGGAACCAGTGTTAAGACGATCTCGGAACGGAAATCCGATGGTTCCATTAGTTCCGTTAGGTGATTTCGGGGTTGGGAGCGCGTTCGGAATGTATTTTGGAGGTCCGTAGCTCAATTAGGCTTGAAATGCCGAAGGTTGATATTTTGGCGAATCCGAACGATAGGTGAGATTTTGATCCGGGGGTCGGAATGGAATTCCGACAATTTCTGTAGCTTTGTTATGTGAATTTGGATATGTCCGCAAAGTTTCAGGTCATTCGTACGTCGTTTGGTCGAGTTTTAGATCGAATGTGCAATTCGGAAAGTTTTAAGAAATTTAGGCTTGAATTCGATGTGAATTATGGGTTTTGATGTTATTAGACGTGTTTTTATGATTTGAACGAGTTCATATCATGTTTTGGAGTATGTTAGTGGTTTTCGTTGGGGTCCCGGGAGCCTCGGGATGAATTCGGGGGTCCAAATGGACCATTTTGTGCAAAAAAAGGCACTGCTGTTCTGCTGCAATAACTGCAAAACAATTTTGCTCTCCGCGATCGCGGAGATTGCCATGCGATCGCGTAAGGGAGAAATCCTGAGCTCTGCGATCGCGAAGTAACGCCTGCGATCGCGTAAGTCTGGAGGTTGAACCAGTGCGATCGCGAGGGTTTTCATGCGATCGCGTAGGGTATTGGTCGTAAGCAGTGCGATCGCGTGAGGGAGTATGCGATCGCGTAGGGTAGTTGGGGAGCCGGACGAGGTTATTCTTCGCGATCGTGTTAGTACGTTTGCGATCGCGTAGTACTGATGAGTTGTTCACTGCGATCGCGTCCAGGGTCACGCGATCGCGTAGAGAAAAAAATTAGGCCGCCCATATTTTGTGCATCGCGATCGCAAGCCCAGTGCTGCGATCGCGTAGAGTAAAATGGCCTGGCGGTGACTTTAAGTCCAGAACATTTCAGTCGCGGCCTAACACACCAAAACCGCCATTGTTGAGCTCCAAGAGAGGATTTTGAAGGGGAAACGCCGGGATATCATCGGGAAATCATCGGGGGTAAGTTTCTTGACCTTAATTCGTTGGTTTATCATGAAATCCGTGATTATTTCACTGAAATTGGGAGATTAAAGGTGGGTTTGAGCCCTAGGCCTAAATGTTAGAAAATCTCTGATTTGAGTGGGCAAATGGAGTCCGATTTTGGTAAATTTTATATGCCTAGACTCGTATTGAGATAAGGAACCCGAAAATATAATTTTCGTGATTTTTCGATAAGCGTACCGAAAGTCGGGTTTTGGCAACTTGTGGGTTTTGGTGTATTTTGAGTTATTTTGATTGGGTAATGCCCAATTGGCCTATTTTGATGTGATTCTATTGATTTTTATCGAGATACTACACTTGTGGAGTCCGACATTCGCGGCAAGAGGGTTATTTCTTAGCGGTTTTGTACCGGAATTGAGGTAAGTGGCTTGTCTAACCTCGTGTGGGGGACTTTCACCCCTGGGATATTATTGTGATACTTTAAATGCCTTGTACGCGAGGTGACGAGCGTGTACATGCACTGGTTGTTGAACACATACTTTAATCAAAATGTTCAATCAGTGATATTCCTGTTCTTAGTTGTTAAATTCGATATTCCTACCGGTAATAGTTAGAAAGCATGATTAGATAGAATCTAACTGTCCAGTTGCTTAATTGATTTACTTGAGTTTTCTTGGTAATCGCTGGTGCTGTTCATCGGCGAAGTTATCGTTAAGTATATTATACTTCTCTCTGTGTATCCCGAGATTATTGAAATATGGACTACGGGTTCGATTCTCGAGATCCTGAGATTTATTAAAATGTGGACTACGGGTTCGATTCTCGAGATCCCGAGATTATTGAAATATGGACTACGGGTTCGATTCCCGAGATCCCTGAGATTATTGAAATATGGACTACGGGTTCGATTCTCGAGATCCTGAGATTTTTGAAATATGGACTACGGGTTCAATTCCCGAGATCCTAAGATTATTGAAATATGGACTACGGGTTCAATTCCCGAGATCCTGAGATTATTGAAATGTGGACTACGGGTTCGATTCCCGAGATCCTGACTTATTGGTAGGGACTGCGGGTTCGATTCTCGGAGATCCTGACTTATTGGTAGGGACTGCGGGTTCGATTCTCGGAGATCCTGAGTTATTGAGATATTATTGAGACATGGGCTGCGGGTTCGATTCCCGGAGACCTAGAGGTACTGAGAATGGGACTGTGGGTTCAATTCCCACAGGTCCTGGACTGGTTTTATTGAGTTGACTATTTGTTGTTAGCTTAATTGTAGACAATTGCAGTAATCATTTATTGTTGTTAGTTTCGGAAATTATTATCATTTAAACTGCTTATTATTGTTATTATCATTATATTATTTGTTTTCTCAGTAGGGTCCTGACCTTTCTCGTCACTACTCCATCGAGGTTAGGCTTGGCACTTACTGAGTACCGCCGTGGTGTACTCATGCTACTTTTCTGCATACTTTTGTTGTGCAGATCCAGGTACATCAGGACAGGCTCGTACTAGGTGATTCCGCAGCTTTTTGGGAGACCTCGAGGTATGATTTGCTACGTCCGCGGATCCGGAGGCTTTCCTTCTATTCTGATAGTATTAGTTGACATTTTCCTTCATTTCGTTGTTAGATACTCTTTACACATAGAGCCACGGTTGTATTTTCTCTTTTAGTCTGTGTTACCGTGGGGTTCCGGATCTTGGTAGTGTTTTATTCATTGTGTGATGGATGTATGTGCCAAGCGGCACGGATTACATATCTTTTATGCTATTTTCCGTTGTTTCTTATTTAAATATTTATAACTTGTATATTCCGCAACGTGTTAGGCTTACCTTGTCGTGGGGACTGGGTGCCATCACGACATGTTCACAATTGGTGAACTAGGGTCGTGACAAGTTGGTATCAGAGCTCTAGGTTCATAGGAGTCACGGGACACGGACCGGTTACTTAGAGTCTCGCTGATCGATACGGAGACGTCTGTATTTATCTACGAGGGGCTATGTAACTGTTTAGGAAACTCTTCATTTCTTTTGGATTCCTTGTCGTGCGACATTTTTGGCATCACCAAATCTAAATTTCTGCTTTCTATTCCCTCACAGATGGTGAGGACACGTGCTACTCGCGAGGATCAGGCACACGCGCCCCCTGCTGCCGCCGCCAGAGACCGGGGCCGTGGTAGAGGACGAGGACGCGCCCGAGGTGCAGCCACAACACCTGCGCGCGCTACCGCTGAGATTCCACCGGTGGATCAGGTTGGAGCGCAGGCACCTGGTACACCGACTACAGCTGCTACTACTCCAGCACTACAGGAGACCCTGGCTCGGTTCATGAGTATGTATACCACTTTAGCTCAGGCAGGATTGCTTCCTCTCGTCGCAGCTACATCTCAGGCCGGGGGAGGGGCCCAGACTCCCGCAGCCGTTACACCGGAGCAGCGTGTGCCAGTGGGACAGGTTCCAGATATTTTGGTTATGCCTCCTACTGCTCCAGCACAGCCCGGAGGTGGACCAGCTTCCTCTGAGGACAAGCAGCGTAAATTGGAAAGGTTCAAGAAATATGACCCTCCAGTGTTTAATGGTTTAGCTTCAGATGATGCATTGGGTTTTCTGGATGAGTGTCATCGTATTCTTTGTACTATGGGGATTGTGGAGTCCAGCGGGGTTTCCTTCACTGCTTTTCAGTTTCGTGGGGCTGCTTATGATTGGTGGCGCACGTATGAGTTGGATAGTCCAGAGGAGTCTGCTTCATTGACTTGGACGCAGTTTTCAGACCTGTTTTTAAGGGAGTTTGTTCCACAGAGCCTTAGGGATTCTTGGCGCTCGGAGTTTGAGCGGTTGCGACAGGGCTCCATGTCAGTATCGGAGTATGCTATCGGTTTCACCCGCCTAGCCAGGCATGCACCGGCTTTGGTAGCCACGGTTCGGGAGCGAGTGCGGAGATTTATTGAGGGCCTTGTTCCGCCTATCCGATCCGGCATGGCCAGAGAGCTTGAGACAGATATATCTTATCAGCAGGCAGTTAGCATTGCCAAGAGGATCGAGAGTATGCTCCCTAGAGAGCGGAGAGAGAGAGAGGCCAAGAGGTCTCGTGAGTCGGGCCATTTCTCTGGTGCCCGCACTTCATCAGCCGGTCGTTTTGGCAGGGAGTTATTCCGGTCGACCAGTTCACTCAGCTTTACCAGCAGCCGGTAGCACTCCAGCTCTTCCAGCACCTCAGGAGCGTTATTATGCTCCCCCAGTTTCCAGTTCACCTTCTGCGCGGGGTCCTTCCAAGGGTCGGACTAGTGGGGGTGAGGCCGGTCAGTCACAGCCACCGCGTCCTCCCAGAGCTTGCTTTGAGTGCGGGGATACTTGCCATCTGGTTAGGGAGTGCCCCAGGCGTAGGAGGGGAGCACCTCATCAGTCTTCGCAGCCTCAGCGTAGTTCTCAGGGCCAGCAGGCTATCATTCCAGCTCCAGCTGCCACTCCACCTGCCCAGCCAGCCAGGGGCGGGGGTCAGGGTTCCAGAGGCCGCCCTCGAGAGGGGGGACAGGCCAGATTTTATGCTATTCCTGATCGCGCTGCGGCTGTTGCATCTGACTCTGTTATCACAGGTATTATTATGGTTAGTCACAGGGAGGCATCGGTTCTATTCGACCCCGGTTCCACTTTTTCATATGTGTCTTCTTACTTTGCTTCTCATCTGGGTGTGCCTCGGGATTCTTTGAGTGCCCCCATTTATGTTTCCACTCCGGTGGGTGATTCTTTGGCTGTGGACCGCGTATACCGGTCGTGTTTGGTTACCATTTGTGATTTTGAGACCAGAGCGGATCTATTGTTGCTCGGGATGGTCGATTTTGATATTATTCTGGGCATGGACTAGTTGTCGCCCCATTATGCTATTCTTGATTGTCACGCCAAGACCGTGACGCTGGCTATGCCAGGCATTTCACGTATTGAGTGGAGTGGTACTCTAGATCACACCCCTAGCCGTGTTATTTCTTTTCTCAGAGCTCAGCGTATGGTTGAGAAGGGGTGTGCTGCTTATCTAGCCTATGTGCGGGATGTCAGTATTGACACTCCCTCTATTGATTCTGTTCCAGTGGTACATGATTTCGCTAATGTATTTCCAGCTGATCTCCCGGGCATGCCGCCCGACAGAGATATTGATTTTGCTATTGATTTGTTGCGGGCACTCGGCCCATTTCTATTCCACCGTACCGTATGGCTCCTCCTGTGTTGAAGAAGTTGAAGGATTAGTTATAGTAGTTGTTGGGTAAGGGTTTCATTCGACCCAGTGAGAGGCGATTTAGGGGCGATTTTCA
>JASVEL010008080.1:0-41035 GCA_032618575.1 Nicotiana noctiflora
GCTTCCCTTCTCCCAATTTCTCTCTCTCTCTAACTCAAAACCCTCCCCCTTCTCTCTAAAAAATCCCAAAACCCTCTTCTCCAATTCACCCCATTCTTCCTCCATTACTTCTTCATTGTATTACTTGTAAGTTTCTCTACTTCTCTTCTCTTTTATTTTGTTTTTATTCTTAGTTCTTGATTATTTATTTTATAGAAGTAATTAGATATTGTTAGTTTTAGATATCTCTTGAATATGACTTGGCTTCTATTTTTGCACAATACATGTTTCCATGAATTTTTACTAAGGAACCTTGTCATATAGTTGAAGTTTGGTAAATAATTGGTTTGTGGGTTTTCAATTATGTTATTGATGCTAATTTTATGATTTGGAGACCTAAATAATATGTACACCATGTATGTTGATTGGTAAGCCAAGTTGGGTAAATTATACTTGGTCATAATGCATTAAAGTAGTTTAGGAGAAATATTGCCCAACTCTTGAATTGGTAATGGTGTACTTTATTGGGGATGGACTAAGTCAATTGGGTAATATTAGAAGTGTTCAAATAACTAAGTATGGGGTGCTCAAATAGGCATGTGTAAAATAGTTAGATAAAGAATCTAAATAGGAGCATGAGGGAATTGCACAAAAGAATGGTCAATTGTGAGTTCTCAAGGATGGCGAAGTCTGAGTAGCCTTCCAATGACTAACGGTTTACAAAATTTTTGGCTATCTTAATTGTGCAGGATCATGGCCCCAAAGAGAGCCCGACATGGTGCTAGCACATCCAGGCAACCGACTTATGACGAGTCTAGGTTTGGTGATGAAGGAGCCGAAAATGCATTTTACATTAAAGCAAACAAGAAGTGGCTCCAAGAGGTAGAAGTTGACAAGATAGCTATCCGCTCGGAGAAGCCGGAAATTTATGATGAGATTAGGATGCGCGAGATGGAGTTCCTCTTTGACTCACCGCCTAAGGTGAACAAGATGCTTGTCCGGGAATTCTATGCCAATGCCCCTTATGCTACGGTCAGAGCAGTTTTCGTTAGAGGTAAGCGGGTCAATGCTCATATTCCTACTATTCGGTAGGTACTTCGTCTGCCATTACACACTAGTAGTGTTGACTACTACCATGATAGGCCTAGTGTCACATGGGACATGTTAATAGAGGCCTTATATGTAGATGGCATCCCAGTATGGATTAGAAATCAAACTCTGCACTCTAACTGTTTTACACACATTGCCAAATGTTGGTTCTCCATAATTTGCAACCGTATCTTGCCCTCAAGTAACACCACGGATGTTAACTTTAATAGGGCTGTTTTGACTTGGTGTTTTGTAACACATAGAGATGTTGATATTGCCCGAGTTATTAGTGATGAGATGTTATTGAGGGGATCCCTCACTGCCAAGGGTTTTTATTACCCATCTCTTGTCACTACATTGTGTCTCCTCAATCATATCCCAGTTACTGATGCTGATGGTGAGCTACTACCGAAAGCTCCATTTAGAGCTGCTACTATCCGGGTGGGACGAGACACAACCCCTATTGACTTAGATGAGGAGGACGATCATGTACCGGTTGCCCGGGCCAGGCACTCCACGGATTTAGCCGGACCTTCCAGGCCTGCTCCTCGTGGAGAAAACATGTCTAGATCCGAGTCCACACGACCTATGTTAAGGTCAATGGAGGAGGAGGTTGTTGCTCTGCGCACCTCCGTAGATGGCTTACACACACGGCTAGATGCCATGTCCACTAGGCAAGCCCGGTCAGAAAACAGGTTTATGGCATGGTTCAGAGCACTTGGAAGAGCATGCCATGTCGACCCATCCACCGTCTCCGACTCCGAGTGAGTCTCAGGTAAGTTTTCTTGCCCCTCTTGTGCTTTAAATTTTATTTATGTCATGGGGACGTGACATACTTTTAAGTGTGGGGTGGGTGACTTATCTTGTACATAATGTATATATTTGTATAGTAAGTAATATAAATTAATAAAAACACAAAAAAAAAAAAATCATAAAATCTTAAAAATCCAAAAATATTAGTAGAGGACTCTTCCTGATGACGGACTATTTAGGACAAGTACTCTTGAGGGAAGTAGTCCACATAGGAATTTTTTTTTCTTTATTTTATTTTTTTGTAGGTAGTGTATCATCTCCCCCTTGGTTTTTCTTTTGACCACGGTTCTTTTCCAAGGGTTTTTATTTGAACCGGGTTAGTTAGATTTTTTTTAGGATTAGAGGTAAAAGGGCAACATGTAACCCCGAATATGCACATTAGCAAAAGCGTAAATTGAACTTGAGAATGTATATTCTAAGCTTGATTGTAGAATCTCATTATGCCTTAAATTGCACAATAATGCTTGCTTGAACATCGATAGGACTTTGTAGATAAACTGGATTCCAAATGAGTTGCATGCCATGTGTGTGTGAGGTTTTTGTACTTACATTGTATGTTGTACATGATGCCTAGAACTTGCCATGTGTGTTTGCAAAGCGAAATAGAAGTTGTTCGGTTGTAGAAAGGATAGAGGCATTTCTTTGTGTAACCCCATATATCAATAGACATGAATTCACCCGTACATTATATCTTAGTTAACCCCTTTGAGCTTAAAGCCTATTCTTTGATAACCCTTGAGTGTTCTTCAAATTATTATATTGTTCTACTTTACCTCCTAGAAGCACTTGTATTGTAATGAATATGCAAAAGTTTAAGTGTGGGGTGAAGGGAAATTGAAAAGGGAAAATCAAGAATGAATGATAGAAAATAGTGAGCTGGCCAAAATAATGTAAATTTATTACAAAGCAATGAAAAAAAAAAAAGAGCTATATTGAATAAAATTTTAGAAAGGCCAGCTACATCAATAAAAGAAAAATGGGGGTAAAAGTGAAGGAAGGTGAAGGTATGTTTATGGGAGACATAAGGAAGTAAAAAAAAGGGAAAGTTGTGAAAAAGAAAAGAAAAGTGCTTAGGGAGGCTAGTCACTATAACCAAAAGTATCCTACCCGTCCCATAGCCTACATTACAACCCTTAAAGACCTCTTGATCTATGATTGAATAACTCGATTAGTGGAGTATTACACTAGGGGCAAGCCTATGGTGTGTCTGTATTCATACGAATGTTCTTTGTTGAGAGTGAGTGAATTCTGCCGATATTTATAAGTTCCATGTATTTGAATTGTTAATGTGTGGGAACTTCTCTCAATAAATTTTGTGAGGGCATGTAATCCAAGAGGAAGAAGGTGAATTTGTAAGTTTTTGGTAATAAGTAGAGTAAGTAATACTGTGCGGGCATGAGAATTTACGGTTAGGTAAAGATTGTGCATATATTAGGTTGTTCATGTATAATAGCTTTTGTGACATATTTTGGGGGAGACAAATTCTTGTTAATTGGACTAAAGTGTGATTAAAGATTGCTCGAGGACGAGCAAAGGTTTAAGTGTGGGGTATTGATAATATGTGAATTTGACTATAATTATACCCTAAATAATCACACTTTGTTATGGTATTTATGTTGCTTATGAGGACAAAATGCTTTGATTAGTGTTTGTTTGTGTGTTATAGGTACATGTGATGCAATGGATGCTAAGAATAGTATTTTAAAGTCATATGTGGATGAAAAGGCCAAGAAAAGAGCTAAGGAGAAAAGAGCTGGAAGAAGCAGTCAAAAATACGCAGCACTGTTCATCCGCAGTTCACTCGCGACCGCGAATGAACCGCGAATAATGAAGCCCTCTGAAGTTTGACTGTTCGCGGTCCGCTCGCGGCCGCGAACGAACCGCGGAAGGCACCGCAACAGTTATCCCAATTGTACTCAAACTCAATTTTTAGCCCTAGAAACCTCTATTTAAAGTCCTAGTTTGCCCATAGAGGCATGTTATCTTTATTTCATTACTTTGGCAAGATTTTTAGTAAGAGAGGTTCCTCTCAAACTCTTTATTTTATTTTATATCAAGTATTTCTTTATGATTTCAATTATTATTCTTGTTTCTTCAAGCAAGAGTAGCTAAATTCTTTTCTAAGGTTTTGATGGAACCTATTGGGTGATGAACTTATCGTTTATGTGATTACAAATTGTGACTTAGATTTCTATTTGTTCAACTTCATTATTATTGTAGTTAATTGGTAGAGCTCCCAATTAGCGGTTCCTATTTAGTGTGCATAACTTGGAAAAGAGTGCATATTTAGGTATATTGTTGAACAACACCACACCTAGGTTATTGGAGGAATCTATAACTTTAGGCGTAAAGACGGGGTTAGGAATAACGAAGTCTTAGGTGCAATCTTAAGTGAACTATTCAAATTAAAGCTAGCTAGGGTAGCTCGGGAGAGTGCACTAGTAAATTATTGTAATTGCTCGGGAGAGGGTTACGATACACATAGCGTTCATGATTGATAGAATATATTAACAATTTGTATGAGCATAACGATAAGGGATTCCATCAATAAGGGAAATAAATACCTTAGTCCTTCTCTATATTATTTTATTCAACATTCAATTCTTTCTTTTAAGCATTCTTAATTCTTGCAAGTAGTAGTTCGAAAATCATATACAAAGATATTCTAAATTTTGGGAACTTGATTCGGAAGTACTCTTGGGTTGTGAAAGTTGTGATTGATAGGTTAATTCTCTTGTGGGATCGATCTTGGACTTATTAAACCAAGTTATATTGACTACGACCGTTGCTTGGACGTGAATCGCTAACCCGATGTGTGTTCCCTTTTTCTAGATTTATGCGTGGATCAGGTGGCACGCCGCCACAGGTATAGTATCTGGATCGGGTGGAACGCCGCCACATGTATGGTATCAGGATCGGGTGGCACGCCGCCACAGGTATGGTATTTAGATCGGGTGGCACGCCGCCACGGGTATGTTATTGGAGCGGGTTGCACAACGCAACAGTAAAATGTGAAAATGGACTTAATTATATGTTACCTTGTATACAATACTTCCTGGATTCTGAGGAAAAGTCCGTATTGGGTATCGCTATGCGAATAACACATCAGTTGTGTCCTTTCAGGATTTGATAGCATATATTAATTGTTTCACGATGGGTGAGATTGATTGCTTGGGTTCAGACCTAGATCTGTGTGTGGCTGACCGTTCTGAGCATGGTGACTTGAGGTGCTTCGTGAGTAATAGTGTTTGGATAGGATCATGAGTCATGGCAAGGCCACGTGATGTTATGACCTTTCGAGAAGGAGTCATGTACTCTATTCCTATGATGTGAGACGGGATCTCAATTCTATATTATGATGGTACAGAGGAATTGAATTACAGCTCTGTTGTTGGAGTTAATTGTCATGATTTGAGTATGTTCAGACATTTCTTATTGGAGCCTGTGTTGTGCTCGTCGCGGCTTAGGCCGGTGTTGAGGTGTCATATCACCAGTGCGATGTGTTATAACCAAAATGATCATTTGAGTCATTAATGAGTGCGAGCATATGTGATTTCAGTTGGTTAGAAAGGTAATATCGAGATTTGGCTTCGAAATATGTTGTGGTATCAGTTAATGGGGAAATGGATTCATGAATGGTTGACCTGAGAGATGGGTTCAATATATCGCGTGTTCGGTTGCCGTGGGTAGGATATGAAGGTGTTGGAATAAGACTCTATCTAATGAGAAAGGTTTTTTTGCTAGTATTTGGTTATTGTGGCCAATTGTTGTGATTAGAGACCATCGTCTCGAGTGATTGGGTTGTTTGATACATCATGTGATCTCACCCAGAGTGGCGAGTATGGGTCATTACGGTTGGTTCGGGTGTACTCTGAGCATAGATGTGGGATTCGGATTTGGCATATGATTTCAGAAACTGTAGTGTGGTTTATGGTTCAGATAGATTGTGGAAATTCAGTTATACCATGTTATCGGACTCATGATAGATAGGGAGAAGTGGTATCACCCCGAGTATATGCTTGATGAGGTCATTCAATTATTGTGTTGCATCTAGTACAACTCTGGGTCCGCTCGAGGACGAGCGTTTGCTTAAGTTGGGGAGAATGTGATTACCCGGCCCGTCATCATGTGAGTTATCAATATGTATATTTGGTGAGTTTGAGTCAATTCGGATTGAGTTTGGTTAGAATTGAGACAAATAGTCTCTTAAAAGAAGGAATATTTGGGAAAAGTCAACATGATGTTGACATGTGAGTTAGAGAGCTCAGAATCGAATTCTGATGATTCGGTCAGCTCTGGGAGGTCATTTGTGGCTTAGGAGAGCAATCAGAATTGAATTTGGAGGTCCGGTGTAGTTTTAGGCTTGAATTGGCTAAGGTTAGTATTTTGGCGATTTCCGGTTGATAGGTGATATTTTGATCCGGGAGTCGGAATGGAATTCTGAAAGTTGTAGCAGCTTCGTTAGGTGATTTTGGACTTGTCCACAAAATTTCAGGTCATTCAGACGTCGTTTGGTTGGGTTTCGGATCGAATATGAGTTTTGGAAGAATTTGATAAATTAAGACTTGAATCCATGATAATTTAATGATTTTAGTGTTGTTGAATGCATTTTGACAATTGGAACAAGTTTGAATGATGTTATAAGAGGTGTTTGTACTTTTGGTTGAGGTCCCAGAGGCTTCGGGGTAAATTCGGATGCCCAACGGGTTATTTTTGGAAGATTTTTGCTGTTTTGAGCATAAATGTAATGATCCAAAGGTCTATTTTTAGTTCTAGAGATCCAAATTTAATTTTCGAGACTTTGAGAATTTAAATAATGAATTATAGGACTGATCGAAAATTTTGGTTTAATTTCATCAAGTCGCGATTGGGTTTTTGACGCGAAACATGAGTTAATTGTTTAACGAGCTAAATTGATGTTGCAATGAGAAAATGAGATCCAAATTCAGTTTTGTTTGAACCACTGGATCCGTATCGAAATTACGGAGCCATAGGAAAAAGAATCGCCGAATTCTGAATTTGTAGGATTGAGTTATAGCATTTTTAGTGAAATGAAAAGCTGCTGTAATTTTCTGGGGCAAATCTGCTATGAACAGTACCGCAGAAGCGGTGAACAGTGAAATCACACCTACGGTGAACAGTACCGCAGATGCGAAAATCGCCGGGCATTTAATTTGGGGTAGTCCGAGATTTTTCTTTATTTTTGGAGCTATGGAGCTCGGATTGAAGCCATTTTCGAAGCGATTTTCACCATATGGATGGGGGTAAGTGTTCTATATCCAAAAGTGATTATATTTAATGATTCCATGGTTATTTGCATCAAGTATTAGTGAATCAAATGGAAGAAATCGGAGAAAATTTGTAAACTTTTCAAAAACAAAAATTTAGGATTTGAAGGGTCATTTGTGTTCCGATTTGGGAGTTCTTGGTATATACGAACTCATGGAGAGACGAGGATTCGAAAATGTAAATTTCGTAATTTTTTAAGATGTGGGCCCGGGGCTCGGGTTTTGCCAATTTTGTGATTTTTAGTATTTTTCGAGTTCTTTCGATTGGGTTATGTCCCATTAGCATATTGTGATATATTTGCCCTCACTTTGGTTAGATTTGATGCGCGTGGAGTCCGTTTTGAGTGGATAAGGCGTCGCGGGCTAGAGAATTCGCCGGTTCGAGGTGGGTAATACTTGTAAATGATGTCCTGAGGGTTAGTAAACCCCGGACTTGCACATCCTAGTATTGTGTTGAGGTGACTAGCACGCCGGATAACGGGCGTGGGATAGAGCACCATTGGGGATTGTGACTTGGTCCATCCCACTAAATAAATAATAACACCTAATTGTTTGAAATTGAATCGACACCCTAATAAAGATATTAATTATCGTGAATTGGACTGGTTATCATGCTTTGGGCTTCGTGCTGATTATCTAAATCCTTCTGGGATTGGTATCACTGTCTTGATAACAATGTGCATATTTTTATCTCAATCTAAGGTTTTAAATGGTATTTTGCTACTCAGCATTTTTATAAGGTTATGAAAAATTTGAACAAGGTCTTGATGATATTTTTAGCTGTGAGGTAATATGATACTGTTTCCCGAGGGGCTTTCTTGATTATTCGTTAGACTAATTGGGGCCGAGGGCCATATATGAGGGCATGATGATTTACGTGAGGAGGCTTTTAGGCCTAGAGTGATATGTGAGCATATGCATATACATGCATGGATCGGAATGCACGCCGCAGTAGTATATGGATCGGGCTGCACGCCACAACATGTATGATATTGATATTGCGCTTGGGTTGTAGGAGCCCCTCCGGAGTCTGAACCCTCACAGTGAGCGCGGGCGCCTTTGCGTGGATTTGGTTGTACGCCACAGCGTCATATGCATTGCATGGCATACATACATTGGTTTACTTGTACTACGTGGCATAACATTTAACACTCATATATTACGGCATACATGCATTATTTGCCTTATTGACCAGATCCTCTGGTGGAAACTGTTAAGGAGTGCTGAGCCCAAGGGGCTGATTTGTGTGCAGACTTGCATTGTCTGAGGTTGTACCAGGTATTGAGCTGTCATAATGAAAGGAAAGATGTTAAAAAGAGAATTCTAAGTAATCTACTCACATATGCTGAAAAGGAATAAAACGACAGAGTATTGTAGTTTAAAGACAGTTCTGTACTATGTAGCATGAGATAGTGCTTTGTGTGGTTTTCTTTTCCTCAGTATTATTTACTTTTATTACCGCTGAGTTGGAAGTACTCACACTCGACTCCCTGCACCTTGTGTGTAGATCCAGGTACATCACAACAGAGCTGATTCTATAGCTGCTCGGTAGTTGCAATTGGACAATCGAGGTAGCTGCCAACGCTGCAGGACCTAACTCTCCAGTTTATCTTTATTTTGTTTAGTCTATCCCACACTTGTGCACAGTTGTATACACTATCAAAACTTGTAAATTCTGCTAGAGGCTCATGGATTGTGACTCCTGATCCGTTGGTAGGTTATACTGGTTTGGGATGTCTAATCCCGGTGTGTTGGACATTTTCTTTATTATTCTATCATTGTTTATGCTTAAAAAAGGTTAGTGTGAGCTGATAGCTCCGGGTTTCAGTTGATTGGTCGAGCTGGCCTAGCAGTGTGCTGGGCGCCATCACGACCGGATTTTGGGGCGTGACACAATTCAACCAAAGAAAAGGAAAGAGAAGAAAAACAAAGTTGAAATATATATTTTCTCCCTTAGTTTTTGCTAATCTTGCTCAAATTTTGTATATAGCCTCATTTAGGTAATTTGTACCAATTTCAATCACACTCACTCATTCAATCCAACAAAAAATAACAAAGTTGAAATATATCTTTTCTCTCTTAGTTGTTGCTTCTGATTTTCTCTAATCTGAGATCAACCTTACATTTTCATCCCACTAATTTTTTTTTTTACATAATTTGCAAGAATTTTTGCTAAACTATGAGAGCAAAAGAGAAGAGATAGAAGAAGAAATACAAGGAGAGAAAAGGGGAGGAAAGCCAAAATAAGCGTGTAATTTTTTTTTTTAGAGAAAATATAGAAGAGAGTAGATTTTCTTAGGATTTGGCTATACAATTCCAATTGCTTGGGGCTATCTTTGCCAAACTTAATATAAGGCTAAACAATTGCCAATTCCTATTATGTGTTGTTATAGGATACCAATTTTTTAATTTAAGCTAATAAGACCAATATTTAAGGATAAAATCTCAAAGCTTTCATTGAATAATACTTCATATTAAATTTGCAAGTTTTATATTGTATTTTTTTTATTTTTCAGCTTGCAAATTAAAATTATACAATAATTATTAATAATAAAAAAGTATAAATCACATATTTTGTATTATTTTTGTAAGATCTTCCATGTCAACATGAGTTTCTTGGCTTCCTACTGTGTTTGAATCAGAAAGCCAATATATCTTCAATTTCTTGGTCTTTCGGTTCATCTACCTCTTCTTGTCGTTAACTTCGTTATTCTGATCTTATTCAATCTGAAGTACACTAGAACGTTCAAAGAGTTGCTACCCAATGAGTGACGGGTAGCTCTTAGTTTCTGATAATAGGCTATATAGTTGCCATTTATGTTGCAGATACCCATGCTTTGTTGTTGTTTTTGTTATGAAAATTGCCGATTAAATGCTTGAATTGATGTTATTTAGTTTCGCAGGGAATGCAAGATACACAAAGAACAAAATGAAGCGTTTTGAGGCAAGAACATACATAAATCACCCACTTGAAAAGTACCTGAGTGCAAAAGAGAAGTTAAAAGAATTAAAAGATGAAAACAAGATTTACAGGGATTTCTGCGGTCAGTGCCGCAGTTCGCCGTGATCCTTTACAGAAGGCATCGCGGTCGACCGTAATCGACGTTGCGACTGCGAGAGATGCTAGGCTGTTCAAGAACTTCATAGGCCAAAGTGTAAATTGGAAAAAAGTTTTGTAAACCCTTTATATAATGTAGGAAACTCGCCCAAAGCTAGTTTAGGCTTAATTTTGGAGTTTATTGGTAAGAGAAACATGTGTGCGAGATCATAAAAATACCATTACTTTTATTCTTCTTAATTTTCTTGCAATTTATGATTATGAATTCTTTAGCTATTGATTTACCCATTATCATGAGTAGCTAAATACTTAATCTAAGGTTTTGATGGAACCTGTTGGGAATTACTTGATTGTTTTATCAATATAATTAGGTTTTATTGTTTAATCTCTAATAGTTCATATACTTTTTGATTATGGAATAGTTGAAAGGGCCCTCAATTATCCGTTCCTATTTATTGTGTATCTTCCTGAGAGAGAGAGAGAGTACATATTTAGGTTATTGTATGAACAACATCACTCTAGGAGTATAGACGAGAGTCATAACCGAGGGTTTAGGGGTTGGATTAGAGATAACAAAATCCCGGGTGCAATCTAAGTGAACTGTATTGTGGAATTAGCTAACGTAACTTGAGAGAGTGCGTATAGTAGATTATTATAATTGCTTGAGAAAGAATTATGATAAATTGTGAGTTCTTGATTGTTAGAGATAGATAAATCCAACTTATAAGAAATATACAACCAAGGAAAAGACCAACGGGGAAAGTCAATACCTTAGACATTCTTTATATTGTTTGCACAATAAGCGTAGTTACTTTTCAGTATTAGCTGTTAGATAATCAACAATTATAAATCCAAAAGTTTGAGAAAACAGGTTGTGGGAATTGAGTAAATTTGACGGTGGTAATTGGTGGGTTAATTCTCCATGGTTCGACTCTGGGCTACAATACAAATTATATTTGCAACGCCTGCATAGTCTTTTGTGAGACTCAGTTGAGCATGATCAGTTGTTGTCTTGCTTGATTAAATGTGGTCCCTAATGCAAATGTTAAAATTGGCACTTTAGCACGTCTCAAGCAATCGAGAAGAATAAATTATTTTGAGTTGCTCTTGCACAAAGACATCGGTAGAAATTCATTTGTGTGGCCTTCTGCTGCTTTTGCAGGTAGAATTATAGTTCATTAATGATCATATTACTAGTTATTGATGCTCACTTGGTATAGACCAAATAGCATAAATTGCAACACCGTTATCTTCCTCTATATGACCATATGCGAATGCGGATGTAAAATCCGTACTTGAAGGAACATTTGCATTTGCATCTACAAGAGAAAAAATATAAACTATGCTAGCATAATAATTGTATAAAGCTTGCAAATATTTGTTTAGATAAAAAATGCAAGTTTTAATATCAGGGGTGTCAGTTTTTTTCAATATCTATATACGTATATAAAGCATTGATTAGTTGGCGACAGGTAGCCGTATTGATAGAAAGTTTAAAATAACGCAGTTAGGTAAATAAGGAAAATATAATGAAAATATTTCTTGAAATGTTCTAGCATAGATTCAAGAGCATAACTATATCATTCTTTCTTCTTGAAATTCTATGGTAAAATAAAATTTCCAGCCATATATATGAAATTGTCACGACCCAAATTCTCCCTCCGTAATTTGTCGTAACGGCACTAAGTCCTTACGACTAGGTAAGCCTAACACTTTGTGGAAATATAATGAAGAACATGAAAATTAACAACTAACATAGCAGATATTTTAAATAAGCAAAAGATATACCGCTCGGCTTATACAATGATCAACTCTCGAAATATTCATAATACTCTCAAGACCCGGAACACCGTAAGTCATAAGATTCTACGAATTTCCAACTGCTCTATACATCAGTGTCTATATAAATAAGGGAAGAATTAACATAAGGGGATAGAGGGGAACTCCAAGGTTTGCGGACGCGGGCATATGTACCTCAAAGTCTCCTGAAAGCAGCAAACGCACAACTAAACTCGAGGCTGGTAGGAGATAAACATGTACATGAGAGGTGTGAGTACACTACAACGATACCTAGTAAGTGCCAAGCCTAACCTCGATCGAGTAGTGATGAGTAAGTGACTTTGGGTAAGTGATTCTTACATAGTTTGGTTTAATTTTCATTATTATGCCTATGATCCCATCATTAAATGTACATGAGAGGTGTGAGTACACTACAACGATACCTAGTAAGTGCCAAGCCTAACCTCGATCGAGTAGTGATGAGTAAGTGACTTTGGGTAAGTGATTCTTACATAGTTTGGTTTAATTTTCATTATTATGCCTATGATCCCATCATTAAATTAGTGATTTGTGGTGAAAAATTAGGGAAATATGGAGAAAATTTCTTAAGCTAAATTTTGAGTTTTTGATCGAGAATTTGGTATCAAATTTGAGTAATTTTGGTATGTGTGGACTCGCTATCGAATGTGTTTGAATTTTGTAAATTATCCGATTTTGAGACTTGGGCCCGGAGGCCGACTTTTTGAGTTGACTTTTTGACTCTAATTAAAAGCTTAGTTTCTTATGAAATTGATTCTTTTAGCTCGTGTTGATTGTATCGAACTACTTATGGCTAGATTCGAGGTATTCGGAGGCCGTTTTGTGAGGCAAAGGCGTGTTGGAGTAAATATTTCCGTGGTGTGAGGTAAGTAACACTTCTAAACTTGGACTTGAGGATTTGAACCCGAATTATGCATTATGACGCATGATAATAGGTGAATTTTACTATATTTATACCCTAAATAATCACACTTTAATGTTGTTTTGATAATATATATGATGACAAAATGCTCTTATCAGTATTTTTCGTCTGTTATAGGTACACAATAGTTGAGGAAGGCTAAAAGAGCAATTTTGGAGTCAAAAGGAGATGAAAAAGTCCATTTGTGCAAAAATCATGGAAACTACACTTGAACAGCCCTGAAGAATCCGAGACACTGTTTGATCGCGGTTCCACTGCGATCGCGATAGAATCACGGTAGATCAAATCAGCTGAAGTTTTCGAGATTCAGAAAGGGGTGTTGGCCACGGTTCCTCCGCGATCGCGGTGAAACCGCGGCAGAAGGCGGAAAATTTAGGGGCCAATGTGTAAAAATGAGATTTTTAATACTTAAACCCTATATATATCATTAGTATTCGCCCAAAGGAGGCATGTTTTTGTATTATTGACTACTTTTGCAAGGAAACTAATGTGAGAGAATTCTTTAAACATCTCTCTTACTTTTGTTTTGAATTCTTGATTATGAAATCTATTCTATCTTTTGCTTTCATAGTTATGAGTAGTTAATTTCTTATCTAAGGTTGTGATGGAACCTATTGGTTAATGAACTTCTAGTTTATGTGAATACAAATTGTTAGTTAAATTTCTATTTGTTCAACTTCGTTCTTGTTGTAGTTAATTGATAGGATCCTCAATTAGTTATGCCTATTTAGTGTGAATAACTTGGAATAGAGTGCGTATTTAGGTTATTGTTGAACAACACCATACCTAGATTACTAGAGGAATCTATAATTGCTGGTTTAAAGGTAGGATTAGGAATAACGAAACCTTGGGTGCAATCTAAAGTGAACTGTGATAATTAAAGCAAGCTAGGATAGCTCGGAAGAGTGCAATAGTAAATTATTGTAATTACTCGGGAGAGAACTATGGTAGAATTATTGTTCATGATTGATAGAGATGTATTGATAAATTTGTATGAGCATAAACAGAAGGGATTCAATCAATAGGGGAAATCACCGCCTTTGTCTTTCTCATTCTTATTTACAACACATTTAGTTATTATTTCAGTTAATTAGTTCTTTGCAAAAGTAGTTATTAGAAACCACTCAAAGAGATATTTGAATATTTGGGAAGCTGATTCAGAAGTTTGTTAGGTTTTGAAGATTAACTCTCTGAGGATTCGACCCCGTGTGTAATACTTGGGTATATTTGTTGCGACCACATTGTCCTTTTTATAAGGCATAGTTGGGCGTGATCAAATTTTTGGCACTGTTGCCGGGGAGTTAACGGAATTATCAATTGCCTTTGACAGAACTGCAAGATTCTTGTTGTAGTCAGATTTCTCTCTACAAACTTTAGATTGAAAATTTTGACGATTGTTGAATTGGTTGCTAAGGTGCATGCCTATAAAATCTACAAGGACTAGAGAACTACTTGAAGGACTCTCAGACCCTAAGCAAACATTTCGGGCACTAAACATGGCAAACAAACAACTTCAACATTTTCAGCAGACACTGAAACTAGACATTGACATAGGAGACGTAAATGATCCTAACCAGCAAGCTGGGTAGAATGTACGGGAAGAGGCGCAGGATGCACCTGAGGGTGCACTGTTTGATTGGGCATAACCAACTGCTGATAACTTGGAAACTGCCATTATTGTGCCCGCCATTCAAGCTGAATCATTCCAGATCACTAACAATATGCTACACTTGTTGCAAAACAAGGGACTATTTTCTGGGACTTAGGTTGAAGACCCTCAGCAGCATCTGAAGAATTTCCTCTCTATATGCAAGACGTAGAGACAACCCAATGTGACACCGGAAGCAATCAGGCTATTGTTGTTTCCATTCTCAGTTACAGGAGCTGCACAGGTATGACTCAACTCACCTCCCATCAACTCTATAGCAACATGGGATGAGCTAGTCAAACAATTCCACAACAAGTTCCATCCACCTAACAAGACAGCTCAACAAATTGATGAGATTGTAAGCTTCAAGCAAAAACCGATGGAGACATTGCATGAGACTTGGGGCAGATTTAAGGGTATGCTATTCATGTGTCCTCACCATGGGGTTCCAGAACATATGTTGGGTCAAAGGTTTTATATGGGGCTCTCAGATAGAATAAAGAATATAGTTGATGCCTCAGCAGGTGGGGCTTTTCTGAGCAAGACTTGGAGAGAAGGCCAAAATTTGCTAGACAAGATGGCTCAAAACTCAGGGTGGACAACCAGGAATGCTCTTATCACTCCAGTGGTACACTCTATACCTCTAGACCCTTCCAACACTATGGTGGAAAACATGTCTACTCTTTTGACACAGATGAGCATCCTGAGAAAAAGAGTGGAAGAATCCGGGGTTAAGCAGCAGGTACATATTGTAGATACTACCAATGGGGGTTTATACACATCTTGCATTAGCCAACCCATAGGTAACCCATGGGCTGCAGATCAGAAACATCATCATCAGCACGAAGACATGAATTATGTGGCTAATTGTGGAGGTCAGCGACAGGGAAACTAGAATTGGGGTCAGCAGGCTCCACAGCAATACA
The DNA here is from genome assembly GCA_032618575.1 of Nicotiana noctiflora. Taxonomy (NCBI): domain Eukaryota; kingdom Viridiplantae; phylum Streptophyta; class Magnoliopsida; order Solanales; family Solanaceae; genus Nicotiana; species Nicotiana noctiflora. The sequence continues at coordinate 15,542 of JASVEL010008080.1, forward strand.
GGCCCCCTCAGCCACAATACAATGCAGGAGGTATGAGGACACCCAACAACATGGCTCCATATCCTAGACCTCAGGCTTTCAATAATCAGCAGCAAGGGTATCATCTACCTCCACCACAACACGGGGGTAGACATGAAGATGGGTTCGCAAGACTAGAAGCTATAATGCAGTAGGTTATTGGTTCCAATGCCAAAATCAATAAAAGAGTAGATGCACACGATGCAGCTATTAAGAATATCGAGGTGAAAGTGGGCCAAATTTCTATGACACTGAAAAATTATTCTCAAGGGACATTACCTACAGACACTCAAACCAACCCAAAAGATTAAGTCCCAAAGCAGCTGATGGCAGTGAGTTTGAGAAATGGTAGAGATCTTGATGCTGAACAGGAGAGAACTAGAGGCAACTTGCAGGCTGAGACACTCATTCCAGTACCCATTGAACTGGATGAGTTCACAGGGTTGACAGAAGTTACAGTCCAGCCAGCAACTGAAAATATTGATGTGCATCAGGAAACTGAGAAAGCGGCTAAACCGGTAGAACAACCGGTTGTGGAACAGGTAGCAGAGAAGGAAAAATCCCAAGTGATTGGGAAGAAGAGGCCTCCAGCCCTATTCCCTCAAAGGTTGGCCTATCACCAGAAGGAGGAACAATACAAGAAGTTCTTTGAAATGCTCAAGCAAATCCAGGTAAACATCCCCGTAATTGAAGCTTTGAAAGTGATGCATGGGTATGCTAAAATGATAAAAGACTTGATGTTGCGAAAGGTTGATTTTCAAGACATGGCCACAGTTACTCTTACTCAGACATGTAGTGCAGTGGTATCCAGACCCATACCTGAGAAGTTATCTGACCCGGGTAGCTTTACTATTCCGTGCACTATAGGAAACTTTGCCTTTACTAAGGCATTGTGTGATTTAGGGGTTAGTATAAATCATATGCCCTTGGTGATCTATAAGAGACTGGGCATTGAGAGAGACAGGCCTACTTCAATGTTACTACCGCTTGCTGATAGGACTGTAAAACGTCCATTCGGGATATTAAATGATGTGCTTATTCAGGTGGGGAAGTTTGTGTTTCCCGCCAACTTTGTAATTCTAGACTGCAAGGTGGATGAGGAGATTCCTATAATCTTAGGAAGACCATTTTTAGCCACGGGGAGAGCATTAATCGATTGTGAGACTGGGGAGCTCAAGATGAGACTAAACGATGAAGAGATCATATTCAATGTACAAAAATCTTCGAGGCTCCCTAGTAAATTTGCAAATTGCTCTTTTATCGATGCAGTAGATGTGATAGTGGAGATAGATGATGTAGAATTGATAGCTGAAGATCCACTACAGGCATGCCTAATGAACTTAAAGGAGGTAAATGGTGAAAGTCTGGCGGAATGTGTGTTAGCACTGGAAGGTAAGGGGTTTTGGGATACAGAAAAATTGGAGTTTGAACCTCTACACTTCGAAAATAGAGAGACCCCTCCAACAAAACCATCCATTGAAGAACCACCCAAGCTGGAACTCAAGCCATTACCAGCTCATCTCAGGTATGAATTTCTGGGCCCTAACTCCACTTTACATGTTATTATCTCATCTGGTTTGCTAGATGTGCAGGCTCAACAGCTTATATAGGTACTCAAGGAATGTAAAACTGCCATCGGTTGGACCATGGTAGACATAAAGGGCATTAGCCTCACCTACTGCATGCATAAGATTCTCCTGGAAGAGGGACACAAACCTTCCAGGGAACACAAGAGAAGGCTGAACCCAAATATAAAGGAAGTGGTGAAGAAGGAAGTGATAAAGTGGCTAGACGGGGGAATTATTTTCCCAATATCTGATAGTAGCTGGGTTAGCCCAGGTCAATGTGTACCAAAGAAGAGTGGCATGACGATTGTGCAGAATGAAAACAATGAGTTAATTTCAACAAGAACCATCACCGGCTGGAGGATCTGCATGGACTACCGGAAACTGAATCTAGCCACCCGAAAGGACCACTTCCCACTTCCCTTCATTGAACAGATGCTCGACAGGTTGGTAGGGAGGTCATATTTTTGCTTCTTGGATGGGTACTCAGGGTACAATCAAATCTCTATTGCCCCCGAGGATAGAGAAAAGACCTCTTTCACATGCCCATATGGCATTTTTGCCTTCAGGAGGATGCCATTTGGCCTATGCAATGCACCTGCCATATTCCAAAGGTGCATGATGGCCATATTTACTCACATGGTGGAAGATATTATGGAGATGTTCATGGATGACTTCTCAGTGGTAGGGAATTTGTTTGATAAATGCCTTGTCAATCTGACACATGTGCTGAAATGGTGCATTGAGACTAACTTTGTGCTAAATTGGGAAGAGTGCCATTTCATGGTACGAGAAGGAATAGTCTTGGGGCACTGGGTTTCTAGCAAGGGAATTAAGGTGGATGGAGCTAAAGTTGATGTTATTGCAAAGCTGCCTCCACCAACGTCTGTCAAAGCCATTAGAAGCTTTCTTGGACATGCTGGTTTTTACCGGAGGTTCATAAAAGACTTCTCCAAAATTGCCAATCCCCTGTGAAAGTTACTGGAAAAAGATCACCCTTTTGTATTTTCTGATGATTGCAGGATTGCATTTGAGGAACTGAAAAAGAGGCTAGTCATAACACCAATCATTATTGCCCCCAGCTGGGAGCAACTATTCGAGCTCATGTGCGATGCAAGTAACTATGCAGTGGGGGCAGTGCTGGGCCAGCGGCATGACAAGCTGATGCATCCAATCTACTATGCTAGTAGAACATTGAGTGGATCCCAACTAAATTATACTGTGACGGAGAAGGAGATTCTGGCGGTAGTATTTTCCTTTGACAAGTTCAGGTCCTATCTCATAGGATCCAAGGTAATTGTATACACTAACCATGTAGCACTCAGATATTTAATTGAAAAGATGGACTCTACCCCGTGCCTAATTCATTGGGTGTTGCTTCTGCAAGAGTTCGTTCTTGAAATTCGTGACCGCAAGGGCACTGAAAATCAAGTCACTGATCACTTATCAAGACTTGAAGGAGCCGAAAATGTTAAAGAAAGTGAAGAAATTCTGGAAGTCTTTCCAGACGAGCAGCTGCTCGCTACCAGTCTTCTTGAAGCGCCATGGTTTGCAGACTATGCAAACTACCTGGCCAGTAGTGTTGTTCCTCACGACCTGTCATCGGTCCAGAGGAACATATTCTTTCGTGAAAGCCAATTGTACTATTGGGATGAGCCCTACTTGTTTAGAATTTGCCTTGATAACAGGATCCGGAGATCCTCCCCGAGATCGAACAATCTCCTGTCTTGCAGGCTTGTCATGCTTTGGTATATGGTGGCCATTTTGGAGGAGTTCGAATAGCAGCTAAGGTACTTGAGGCCGGATTTTTCTAGCCAACGGTATTTAAAGATGCACACTTGTGGGTGAAATGGTGTAATGAATGTCAACGTACCGGGAATATCTCCCGGCATCATGAGATGCCCATGAACCCAATCCAAGAGGTGGAAGTATTTGATGTCTTGGGGATAGATTTCATGGGTCCATTCGTCAGCTCTTATGGCAATAAGTATATTCTTGTTGCTGTAGACTATGTGTCCAAATGGGTGCAAGCTATAGCATTACCCACCAATGATGCTAAGGTGGTGGTGGGATTTCTCAAGAAAAACATATTCACTCGCTTTGGGACACCGAGGGCAATTACAAGCGACGGGGGCACTCACTTTTGTAGTCGGACATTTGAAAAATTATTAGCAAAATACGATGTGAGGCATACGGTAGCTACTCCATATCACCCGCAGACCAGTGGGCAAGTTGAGGTATCAAACAGGGAAATAAAGAGTGTACTAACAAAAATAGTGAACGCCACAAGGACCGATTGATCAAGAAAGCTCGATGACGCACTATGGGCTTATAGGACAGCTTTTAAGACACCGATTGGCATGTCACCATACAAATTGGTATGTGGGAAAGCTTGTCACCTACCCGTTGAATTGGAGCATAAAGCATGGTAGGCACTTAAACAACTAAATCTCAACTGGGAAGAAGTGGGAAATACAAGAGTCACTGAATTACATGACTTAGAAGAGTTCTGGTATCTGGCTTTTGAGAGCACAAGGTTATATAAAGAGAGGATGAAGCGGCTGCATGACCAAAACATCATAGAGCGTAACTTTAAATCCGGGGATAAGGTATTACTCTACAACTCAAGATTACGATTATTCCCTGGAAAATTGAAATCGAGATGGTCTGGCCCATTCAGGTGGTTGAAGTGTTACCGTCTGGAGCTGTGGAAATAGGCACTGAAGATGGCTCTCGCACTTTCAAGGTCAATGGACAGTGGTTAAAATTGTACGTGGGCATTAATGAAGCCAAATAGAAGTCTGAGTTGCATTTTAATGAGCCTCAAAGGTTGACCGAGCCATAAATTGCGCTGAGTTGAGTCGTGTCACGGTGTTAAATCGGGCGCTACGTGGGAGGCAACCCACGACACTGTTTTAAGTGTAAACATTATAGTTAGACTATACAAAAAAAAGGCAGCTGCCGGGCGGAAGAATCAGAGGAGGCCATCTACCGCGGTTCCACCGCGATCGTGGTGAAACCGCGGTGAGATGCATTCTCTGAACATCACCCACCGCGGTTGGACAACGATCGCGGTAAAATTGTGGTGGAATGCCCTCTTTGAAACTCGTCGTTCGTGGTTCCACCGCGGTGGATAGCGACAGGGCACTGGTATGTCGGCTGATTAAAAAAAAATTATTTCTTCTCCCCCCCATAGTTTTTTTACCCTAAAACTAAACCTCCCCCATGCCCAAAACACTGTTGTCGCCCCCTTCTCTAGTTTTCTCTCAAATTCTCTCTTCTCTCTCAACTCCCCTCCCACTCTCTCTTCTTCTTCCTCCATTATCCTCCCCAATCCTTCATTATTACTACTACCCTTCCTCCCCTATCCTATTCAAGTAAGTTTTCTCTTTTCTCTTTCTGCTCTCTTTAATTTTCTTCTAGTTTAATTAGTATAATATAGTTAATTTTTAGTTTTTACTTAAACTCTACCTAGGCTTAGTGTAAAATATGAAATTATGCCCTATTAGTATATGGCCATTGTTGTATATTTGATTTTTGAGATTATTGGCAGTTGAATTGGTTGGGTCTCCATTATTATATAATTGTGAAGTTGTTTTGGTGATTTGGAGGCCTAAAATATTTTGTTGTTGCCTAGTATGGTTTTGGACCATGGTTTGGCCAATTATGTGGTATTGTATTGTGTTGTATAATTTTAGGGGATATTATGCCTAGGTTTGGTTGGGTTGTTGTTGTAAATTTGGAGATGGTGTAAAAGTGTGTGGGGTGGTGTTGTCATGATGGATGAAGTAAATATGGAGGCAATGTAAATATAATTCACATTGAAAAGGGTAAGTGTGGGGTGCATTAGGCTAGAATTCGTGAAATGGTTGACAATAAATGGGCAAAGTAGGAGTCATGATATGATGGCATTAAAGGAGTAAGTTTGTAGTCAGCGGATGGTGAAGTCTGAGTAATCATTTGACTTACTAATGTAATGAGAATATTTGTTGTACTTCTTATGTGCAGGACTATGGCACCAAAGAATTCGAGGCAAGCAACGAGCTCATCTAGGAATCCCACCTACGATGAGTCCGGCTTTGCGTTTGAAGAGGCGGAAAACGACTTTCATGCCAAGGCCACCAAGGCTTGGCTACAGGAAATTCCTATAGACAGGATGGAACTTCGGGCAGAGAAGCCTGACATGTATAAGGAGATACGGCGCAGGGAAATGGAGTTCTTATTCTAGGAACCTACTCTTGTCAACAAAATGCTTGTGAGGGAGTTCTATGCCAATGCAACCTACAATATGGTTAGAGAGGTCTTCATGCGAGGTAAGCGTGTATATGCCAAGGTGCCTAGTATCAGGCAGGCCTTGAGATTGCCTGCTTATAGCAGTGACGTGGATTATTACCATAACAGGCCTGGTGTCACTTGGGACATCATGATTGAGGCCTTGTGCGTAGGTGGACGTCCTTTGTGGATCAAGGACCAAATCACACTTAATTCCACCTCTTTTACACATCTAGCCAAATATTGGTTCGCTATTGTCTATAACCGTTTTTCCCCTCCAGCAACACTACTGATGTGAATTTTAATAGGGCAGTGTTGACTTGGTGCTTCGTCACCCAGCGAGAGTTTGACGCTGCCCGACTTATTAGTGATGAAATAATGTTGAGGGGACCCCTTAAGTCCAAGGCATTCTATTTCCCTTCTTTGGTCATTACACTTTGCCTCAATAACCACACACCCATATTACCTACTGATGACGATCTGCCTAAAAAAGCTCCATTTAAAGCTTCAGGTATTCAGGTTGGCCGAGGCAACGACCCAATTGATATTGATGATGATGATGATGACCCAGTCCCGGTTGTCCAGTTCAGGAGGTCTACTGACTCTACAGGTCCATCTAGGCAAGCTTATTCTGGAGCTGGCCTATCCCGTTCCCAGTCCACCAGATCTATATTTAGGTCTTTGGAGGAAGAAGTTGCAGATCTACGCATTTCTGTAGATGGCGTGCACACTCACATGGATGCGATGTCACAGCGACAATCGAGGTATGAGAGCCGCTTCATGGCGTGGTTCAGAGCATTGGGTCGAGCATGCAACGTCGACCCCGCCACAGTCTCCGACTCAGATTGAGTCTCAGGGAAGTCTTCTAACCCTTCTATGCTTTAATTTGTTTTATATGACATGAGGACATGCCATGATTTTAAGTGTGGGTGGGAGACTTACTCTGTAGTGTATGTTGTACATTGTATAATTTAGTTGTATAGTATATTAGCTGGCTTGGCCCAATGATGGACACTTATCGACGGGTTTTTTAAGGGTCAAAGTCAGAATAAACAAAATCCAAAAATATTAGCAGAGGACTCTTTTTGATGACAAACTAGTTCAACAGTACTCTTGAGGGAAGTATTCCATGTAGGAATTTTTGTTTATTTCTTTTCTTTTTCTTAGGTAGTGTATTACCTGCCCCTTGGTTTTTCTTTTGGCCACGGTTCTTTTCCCAGGGTTGTTATTGAACCGGGTTAGGTAGATTTTTCTTTTTTAGGATCAATGGGTGAAGGTTAATATGTAACCCCAAGTATGCACACTAGAAAAAACTAAAATGAACTTGAGAGTGTATTATCTAAGCTTGACTATAGATTCTATGATATGCCTTAAATTACATAGTGTAGCTTGCTTGAACATTTGTATGACTTTGTAGATGAACCTAATTCAGAATGAGTTGTATGCTAAGCGTGTGTGAAATTTTTACCTGCATTATATGTTTACACATGATACCTAGAACTTTCCATGTGTGTGTGCAAAGCGAAATAGAAGTTATTTAGTTATAGAGAAGATAGAGGCATTTCTTTGTGCAACCCCATAAAAAACTATGAATCCACCTGTACATAATATCTTAGTTAACCCCTTTGAGCCTTAAGCATGTTCTTTGATAACCCTATAATGTTCATAAAATATATTTTGTACATTTTTTTACCTTACCTCCTAGAAGCACTCGAATTGTAATGAACACGCAAAAGTAAACGCGTGGGGTGAGGGAAAAATGAAAAAGGGAAATCAAGAATGAATGGTAGACTTGGTGAACTGGCAGTTGTACAGTAAATGCTTATGAAGAAAAAAAGAGAAAGAGATGTATATATATAAATAAGGAAGCCAGTTGCACCAAAAGAAAAACGGATTACAAGTGAATAAAAGGTGGAAGAATGGTTAGGGTGAGCATAATGAAAAACTTAAAGGGAAGTTTGTGTAAAAGAAGTGCTTAGGGAGGTTAGCCACTATAACCAAAAGTATCCAACCCATCCCATAGCCTACATTACAACCCTTAAAGACCTCTTGATCTTTGACTAAATGGCTCGATTAGTGGAGTATTACACTAGGGGCAAGCTTATGGTGTGTCTATGTACATATAAATTCTCCTTGCTGAGAGTGAGTGAATTTTTTCTATATATATAAGTTCCATGTTATAAATTGCATATGTGTGGGAACTTCTCTCAGTTTGTGTGTTGTGAGGGCATGTAACTCAGGAAGAAAAGGGTAAGTTTGCAAGTTTGTAATAGTAATTAGAGTAAGCAATGATGTATTTGGCTTTGGAGTTTACAGTTGAGTAAGGATTGTGCATTACTTAGGTTAATCATGAATGATAGCTTGTGTGACGTATTTTGGGGGAGACATTGATAATATAGGCCTAGAAGTGTGATTAAAGTTGCTTAAGGACGAGCAAAAGTTTAAGTGTGGGGTGTTAATAATAGGTGAATTTTACTATATTTATAACCTAAATAATCACACTTTTATGTTGTTTTGATAATATATATGATGACAAAATGCTCTTATCAGTGTTTTTCATGTGTTATAGGTACACAATAGTTGAGGAAGGCTAAAAGAGCAATTTTGGAGTCAAAAAGAGATAAAAAAGGCCATTTGTGCAAAAATCATGGAAACTACGCTTGAACAGTTCTGAAGAATCCGAGACACTGTTTGACCGCGGTTCCACCGCGATCGCGGTAGAACCGTGGTAGATCAAGTCTGCTGAAGTTTTCGAGATTCAGAAAGCGGTGTTGGCCGCAGTTCCATCGCGACCGCGGTGAAACCATGGCAGAAGGCGGAAAATTTAGGTGCCAAAGTGTAAAAATGGGATTTTTAATACCTAAACCCTATATATATCATTAGGATTCGCCCAAAGGAGGCAAGTTTTTGTATTATTGACTATTTTTGCAAGGAAACTAGTGTGAGAGAATTCTCTAAACATCTGTCTTACTTTTATTTTGAATTCTTGATTATGAAATCTATTCTATCTTTTGCTTTCATAGTTATGAGTAGCTAATTTCTTATCTAAGGTTGTGATGGAACCTATTGGTTGATGAACTTCTAGTTTATGTGAATACAAATTGTTAGTTAAATTTCAATTTGTTCAACTTCGTTCTTGTTGTAGTTAATTGATAGGATCCTCAATTAGCTGTACCTATTTAGTGTGCATAACTTGAAAAAGAGTGCATATTTAGGTTACTGTTTAACAACACCATACCTAGATTATTAGAGGAATCTATAATTGCGGTTTTAAAGGCGGGATTAGGAATAACGAAACCTTGGGTGCAATCTAAAGTGAAGTGTGATAATTAAAGCAAGCTAGGGCAGCTTGGAAGAGTGCAATAGTAAATTATTGTAATTACTCGGGAGAGAATTACGGTAGTATTATTGTTCATGATTGATAAAGAGATATTGATAAATTTGTATGAGCATAAATAAAAGGGATTCCATCAATAGGGGAAATCATCACCTTAGTCTTTCTCATTCTTATTTACAACACATTCAATTATTATTTCAGTTAATTAGTTCTTTGCAAAAGTAGTTATTAGAAACCACTCAAAGAGATATTTGAATATTTGGGAAGCTGATTCGGAAGTTTGTTGGGTTTTGAAGATTGTAGTTGGTAGGTTAACTCTCTGAGGATTCGACCCCGTGTATAATACTTGGGTATATTTGCTGCGACCGTATTGTCCTTTTTATAAGGCATAGTTGGGCGTGATCAATGCACATTCCAAGTGACGAGTGTGTGGGCGTGCACCGTAAAAACTGTGATATGATCGATTCTGTAATGACCCGGCCCGTTGTTACGGGAATTACCACCCCGTTACCTTAAATTTACATATTTTATGATTTTATATCAGTATTAGAGTATATCGGGTGAGTTAGGAGTAATTCAGGTTGAAAATGAAACAAATAGCATGTTTGAAGGAAACTTGAATATGGGAAGTCAACCTATAGTTGACTATTGAGTTAGAGCGCTCGGAATCGGATTCGGATGATTCGACTAGTTTCGGGGGATCATTTATGACTTAGGAGAGCAATCAGAATCGAATTCGGAGGTCTGGTGTAGTTTTAGGCTTGAATTGGCTAAAGTTGAATTTTGGCGATATCCGATCGATAGGCGAGAATTTGGTCCGGGAGTCGGAATGGAATTCCGACAGTTCCTGTAGCTTCATTATGTGATTTTGGATATGTCTGCAAATTTTCAGGTCATTCGGACGTCGTTTGATCGGGTTTTGGATTGAATGTTAGTTTCAGAAGTTTTAAAAAAACTTAGGCTTGAATCCGTGTGATAATGGTGATTTTGATGTTTAGGATGGTGTTTTTATGACTTGAACAAGACCATATCATTTTTTGGAGTATGTTAGTGGTTTTCGTTGGGGTCCCGGGGGCCTCGGGATGGATTCGGACCATCAACCGGGCATTTTGGACATGGAAAAACCTGCAGAAAATTGCAGGTCTGTGCAGCAAGAAATAAGCCTTCGCGTTCGCGTGGAGGCAGTCGCATTCGCGAAGGCCAGGAGGGCCAAAGCATCGCGTTCACGATGAGGATGTCGTGTTCGCGTAGGAGCGTGAGGAATTGCATCGCGTTCGCGTGAGGGGGCGACGCGAACGCGTAGAAGGAAAATCAGGCGGCTGGGAACTTGTTCATCGCGAACGCGTGGGAGGCGTCGCGTTCGCGAAGAGTAAATTGGAGCTGAGCATTGCAAATGCGTGGGAGGTCACGCGAACGCGTAGAGCAAACAGGTCTGGCAGTGAAATTAAATTGCAGAACAGAGGGCTCACGGGTTCATTCACCCAAAACATAATTTTGAGCCCTAGAGAGAAGAAAACACGAGGAAAACACCGAGAAATCATCGGGTATTCATCGGAGGTAAGATTCTTGACTCAAAAACATAATTTTATGGTAGAATTAACATCAATCTTCATGAATTTGGGTAGAAATTTTGAAGAATTGTGGCCTAAGTATTGAAAACGAGATTTTGAGTTTTGAAAGGCCATTCGAACTCCGATTTAGACAAATTTTATATGCACGGACTTGTGGCGGGACGAGGATCGCGTTGGTATAATTTTTTGAATTTTTCGGATAGCAGACCCGGGATCGGGTTTTTACCAACTTAGCGTAATTATGAGCTTTTCATGTAAATTGAATTGGGTTATGTTTCCTTGACCCGTATTTGATATAATCGTTGTGGTTTGAATAGATTGTACGCACGTGGAGGCGAAATTCAAAGGAAAAGGCATCGCGGACGAGTCTACGACCGGCTAGAGGTGAGTAGTTTGTACATATGGTAGCTTGAGGGTTCGAAACCCCGGCTTAGCACATTGTGACGCTAGTAGGGCGTGGCTCGCACACCGTGGCAGGTGCGAGATTGATTGTGACTGAGGATTGAGACTTGGTCCATCCCGGAAATGAATAATATGCTATTAGTGATGGAAATACACTGTATTTGATATATTTGTAGGCGGTAAGCCTTGTTTGGGGCCTTGTACCGACCTGTAGCGTCCTTAGAGGACAATATTTATGTGATAGCTATATTTGCTTAAATCACTGATCTCAGTCCTGGAAATTGAAATCACCTTTTTGATATGCTAAGTCACCGGTTTTTTCAAATATAATAAAGTTAAAGTATTTTCATAAATTATGAACTGGAAACTGGAATTCAGAAAAATGAACTGTTTTTGTGACTTATCTGATTTATGTGGACTGAGGATGGATCGGGCTGCACGCCGTAGCGGTTGATATGAGGATCGGGCTGCACGCCGTAGCAGTATTGCGCTTGGGCTGTAGGAGCCCCTCCGGAGTCTGTACACACCCCTAGTGAACGCCGTCAACGTTAAATGGATCGGGCTACACGCCATAGCGGTTATGTGCATTGCATTGCATCTTTATTTGTTAAATTATTCTGTGGTAGCTATATTGTACTGTTGATGCTAGTTCGTAGGAGATTCGGACTGTAGTTTAGCTTCATATTGTGGTATTCTGTGGATTTCCTTCTTTAAGCTGCTTTTATATATTTATTACTCATTGAGTACTTAGTACTCACCCCTACTCCGTGCACCTTTGTGTGCAGATTCAGGTACACAGGAGGGATAAACGAGCACTCCAGCTTTTATTAGTATTTATCCGAGTTGATGAGGTATCTGCTGGCGTTCGCAGGACCTGGCTTCTCTTCTTATTCCATTTTTCCTTTGTATATTAATTATTCAGACTTTAGTATTTGGTTTGGATATTATTATCCGATCTTGTTTAGAGGCTCTAGACTCGTGACCCTAGATCTTTGGGATGGTTGTACAATTATGCTATATTGTTGATATAAATGTTCAGGTAATTGATTAGAGCATCATGCTTGGGATGAGAGTGTAAATGGTCGGGCTTGCCTAGCAGTTGTGTTGGGCGCCATCACGACCGGGATTGGGGTCGTGACAAGTTGGTATCATAGCCTAGGTTACTAGGCCCATGAGTCTTGAGCCGGTTGGTAGAGTCTTATGGATCGGTACGGGGACACCTGTACTTATCCTAGGGAGGCTACAAACCTTTAGGAAACAATTCACATTTCTTGGAATTCTTATCGTGCGTAATTGATTCAGCTTGAGATATAATTTTTGAAATTCCTTCCACACGCTTGTGTACGCATCGAGCGCTCAATAATATAATTACCTTGACGGCTTGTGATTTCCTGATCGAGGACGAGATATGATCTTTGTGAGTTCATGTTGGGCCAGTCGGAATGATTTGAGGCCAGATCTTTGTCTATGACATGAGCAGCAAGGCGCGGATTTTGTGAGCTAGTATTAAACTTATATGACTGGTATTGTCCCTAACCGTGGAAGTGGAAGCTTAATAATGTACGAGCTATCATGTGTTAGATCCTTATTGTGATCTGTTGTGTAGCCTCGAACTATGGGTGTGGTGAATATTTATCATATCTCTTAGTTGGAAGGTAAAGTGCCTTACGTGTAGTAAAACGAGTTTAGACTCAGAAAGGCTAAAGTGATTATGCTATGTGTATCCTGGTGGAGGGTATTGTACCGAAATGCTAAATTGAGGCGAAGTAGATGTAATTGAAAGGTATATGATATGTGTTATGATGCGAGCAGGTGTAGCGCATGTTCAGGTATAAATTGTGATAATATGATTCATATAGTATTGAGATTTAATGTTGTTGAAATACATTGTGATGTCTTGTTGAGTTGTGGATGTATTGTTAGAATGGTTTGGTGATTCTCTTGCAGGTGGATAAGCCAATTTACAAAGGAAACTCTGCCGAAATTTTTGAAAAATTCGGGACTTAGAAAAGATTTCTGTCACCTAAAGAGAGTAGGCTTAACTGTAGTGTGTGTATAAATGCAAGAGTTGCAGAAGAGTTAAGGTTTCTAATGATTCGAGTCTATGTCAAGGCTTGTAAATGACTTGAGTTTAATCTCACGATAACATTGTGGCATCATTTGGGTAAGAATGACATAGGTGGCTAAAAGTGCTTTGATGTATGGCTCCGAGCCAAGTTGGGGAGGTTGTTATTGATTATCTGATTGCACTATTGTGTGCTATGTTGGTTCTATCTCTAAGTATGTTGGGAAAATTCTGATAAAGGTTATGGTGTTTCGTAGATGTGAAGAAATCCTAGGATGATTTGAACTGTTGTTGGTCAAGAATATTCGGTGTATAGAAAATAAAGATAGCTAAGTGCATATGTATGTAATCATGTTCTGCAGTGTCAGAGTTCTAACAAGGCACAAGTGGTTCTGTTCAATAAGACATCTGAATTATAATTGAATAAGGGTGAATGACGCTCGAGAATAGCCTTGCGGTGTTCAAGACTTTGCTTGTAACGGTAAGGTGTCTTAAGATTGTGTATGTGGCTAAAGACGGTGGTTTCGTTAGAAGTGATCAAGACTTGTGTAATGTTATATGAATGATGGGATTCTATGTATCTGTATTGGGGAGTAATGATAACGAATTCAAAATCGTAGGAAGTTCTTCAAAATAAAGTATTGTAGAATGTGGTACTTCTGGGAAACATTGAGAAAGTATTCAGTGGCCTATGGGCCTTAGACAGTGTGGTCTTGTGTATGAATCTCGTGTGGTAACATGAGTTGAGATAATGTAGTGCTACAACAAAGGCTAATACTAAGTTAAAGAGGATAAATCAGAAAGGAAACTGGGTAAATGGAACAACTTGTTAATAAAACGGAACGGTATGATAAGGATACGATTAACTCCTGGTATGTGTACGAAGTAATGAGACTAGCAGATATTGTGCAACAAAGCTCTTGAGTGCTGGCAGTTGCGTAGCTCGATGTGAGTAAAAGGACTCAGTCCTGACAGTTAAACTTACGCAATGAATTGGGAGAAAGGGTTTGTGATGTGTTCTACCGTGGTTTGAAAGTGAGTATATTCCTGTTGGTATGTGAAGCCTGGAATGTGTAATGACTTTACTTCTATATAGGATCATGAAGGTCCTTGACTAGTTACGTGCATCGATGTTTGCGGCCTAGGAAAGGGATAGAAGTTCCATGTTATCTAAGGTGGTATGGTATATGCGATGTGTTATGGAAAGTTGACAAATGGCATATTCAAGGTTTTGAGATCAGTTCATAATATATGGGGAGTCATTAAAATTATTGAGCAGCGCGGGCAGCTGCAGGTGATTTAAAAATTGATCTTTCTGGTGATTAAGAAAAAATGATACTGCTATTCCAGTGATTTGTCAAGGTATATGGTCAAAAAGGGACAAGGTGCTGTAAACGGATAATATCTATTGGTATTTTGGTATTCTCTTGTTGGATCGATGGTGATGATTGAATTGTTGATGGCATAAAAAAAATTCTGAATGATTTTCGTGGTATGAATGGATGCTTGACGTATGTTATGTATTCGCACAGTGGAGTGTGGAATCAGGCATAGTGATTCAGGTGCTATATGCAGTTAATTCGCCTATGAAGTGGTTGTATATCGTGTGTATCGACACCGTTTAGCGATCATTGGAAAATGGAAGCCCTAGTGGCTCTCTCTTAGCTTGATATGATGAATTTGGGTTATGATACCTGATTGCAGACTTATTGTTATAAGTCAGGTCGTCTAGACTAATGTGATATGGACTATGTCGGAAATGGCACAAATTGCTTAGCAGAGTGCATCGGAGTATGCTCCAGCAGGGTAGTTGTACCCAGGACTAGCGGATGGTTGGTAGGTATTGCTTTGTCAATTGGGCCTTCGTGGCGGATATCAGTGCAGAGGTTTCTATTGATTCAGTTCCGGTATTAGGGAACATTGTAGGATGTGTTTCGCGTGGCCGAGCTTGAGGCTATATATATATATATATGTTTATTATAATGAGTAATTTGACTCGGTGTGCATTTCTTTTTGCGAGAGTTTTGCGTGGATCGGGTGGCACGCTGCCACGGGTTATTTGGATCAGGTGGCACGCCGCCACAGGTATGGTATCTGGATCGGGTGGCACGCCGCCACGGGTATGTCATTTTGAGCAGGTCGCACGCCTCAACCGTGTTATATGGAGCATAGTTTTTCCTATAGGTTACCTTGTGTACTATACTTCTTAGTCTCTGAGAAAAGTCAGTATTGGGTGTCGCTCGGCGAATGGCGCATCAGTTGTGCCCTTACAAGAGTTGATGGCGTATATTGATTGTTTCACCATGTGTGAGATTGATTGTTTGAGTTCAGACCTAGATCTGTGTGTGGCTGATTGTTTTGAGCATGATGAGATGACTTGAGGTGCTTCATGGGTAATAGTGTTTGGATGGAACCATAAGTTGTGGCAAAGCCATATGATGTTATGACCTTTCGAGGAGTGTTCAGGTACTCTATTTCTGTAATGTGAGACGGGATATCAGTCCTATGTTATGATGGTAGGGAGGAATTAAATTACAGCTATTGTGTTTGAGTTAGTTGTCATGAATTGAGTATGTTCAGTCGTTTCCTATTTGAGCATGTGTTGTGCTCGTCGTGGCTTAGGCCGGTGTGGAGGTGTCATATCACCAATGCGGTGTGTTATAATTGAAATGATCGTTGGAGCCGTTAATGAGTGCGGGCATATGCGGTTTAAGCTGATTATAAAGGTAACATCGAGGTTTGGCTCCGAAATCTATTGTGGTATCAGTTAAAAGGGAAATGGATTCACGAATGGATTACCTGAGAGATGGATTCGCTATATCGCATGTTTCAGCTGCCGTGGGCAGGGTATGAAGGTATTGGAATATTGGAATAAGACTTTAGCTAATGAAAAAGGTTTTTCAGTTAGTATTTGGTTATTGTGGGAAATTGTTGTGATTAGAGGGCATCGTCTCGAGTGAATGGGTTGTTTGGTACACCGTAAGATCTCAACCGGAGTGGCGAGTATGGGCTACTACAGTTGGTTCGAGTGTATTCTGAGTATAGACGTGGGAGTCAGATTTGGTATATGATTTCGGAAAGTGCAATGCGGTCTATGGTTCAGATGGACTGCGGAAGTTCAGCTATATTATGTTATCGGACTTATGATAGATAGGGTGATGTGGTACCACCCCGAATATATGCTTGGCAAGGTCATTCAGCTATTGGGTTGCTTCTAATACAACTCTGGGTACGCTCGAGGATGAGCGTTTGTTTAAGTTGGGGAATGTGTAACGACCCGGCCCGTCGCTACGAGAATTACCATCCTGTTACCTTGCATTTACATATTTTATGCTTTTATATCGGTATTAGAGTATATCGGGTGAGTTAGGAGTAATTCGGGTTGAAAATGAAACAAATAGCATAATTGAAGGAAGCTTGAATATGGGACGTCAACCTAGAGTTGACTATTGAGTTAGAGTGCTCGGAATCGGATTCTGATGATTCGACTAGTTTCGGGGGATCAATTAAGACTTAGGAGAGCAATCGGAATCGAATTCGGAGGTCCGGTGTAGTTTTAGGCTTGAATTGGCTAAGGTTGAATTTTGGCGAAAACCGTACGGTAGGTGAGATTTTGATCGGGGGTCGGAATGGAATTCCGACAGTTCCTGTAGCTTCATTATGTGATTTTGGATATGTCTGCAAATTTTTAGGTCATTCGGACATCGTTTGATCGGGTTTTGGATTGAATGTTAGTTTCGAAAGTTTTAAAGAAACTTAGGCTTGAATCCGTGTGAAAATGGTGATTTTGATGTTTAGGATGGTGTTTTTATGACTTGAACAAGACCATATCGTGTTTTGGAGTATGTTAGTAGTTTTCGTTGGGGTCCCGGGGGCCTCGGGGTGGATTCGGACCATCAACCGGGCATTTTGGACTTGGAAAAACCTGCAGAAAATTGCAGGTCTGTGCAGCAAGAAATAAGCCTTCGCGTTCGCGTGGAGGCAGTCGCGTTCGCGAAGGCCAGGAGGGCCAAAGCATCGCGTTCGCGATGAGGATGTCGCGTTCGCGTAGGAGCGTGAGGAAGTGCATCGCATTCGCGTGAGGGGGCGACGCGAACGCGTAGAAGGAAAATCAGGCGGCTGGGAACTTGTTCATCGCGAACGCGTGGGAGGCGTCGCGTTCGCGAAGAGTAAATTGGAGCTGAGCATCGCGAACGCGTGGGAGGTCACGTGAACGCGTAGAGCAAACGGGTCTGGCAGTGAAATTAAATTGCAGAACAGAGGGCTCACGGGTTCATTCACCCAAAACATAATTTTGAGTCCTAGAGAGAAGAAAACACGATGAAAACACTGAGAAATCATCGGGTATTCATCGGAAGTAAGATTCTTGACTCAAAAACATAATTTTATGGTAGAATTAACATCAATCTTCATGAATTTGGGTAGAAATTTTGAAGAATTGTGGCCTAAGTATTGAAAACGAGATTTTGAGTTTTGAAAGGCCATTCGAACTCCGATTTCGACAAATTTTATATGCACGGACTTGTGGCGGGACGAGGATCGCGTTGGTATAATTTTCTGAATTTTTCAAACAGCGGACCCGGGGTCGGGTTTTTACCAACTTAGCGTAATTATGAGCTTTTCATGTATATTGAATTGGGTTATGTTTCCTTGACCCGTATTTGATATAATCGTTGTGGTTTGAATAGATTCTACGCACGTGGAGGCAAAATTCAAAGGAAAAGGCATCGCGGACGAGTCTACGACCAGCTAGAGGTGAGTAGTTTGTGTATATGGTAGCCTGAGGGTTCGAAACCCCGGCTTAGCACATTGTGACGCTAGTAGGGCGTGGCTCGCACACCGTGGTAGGTGCGGGATTGATTGTGACTGGGGATTGAGACTTGGTCCATCCCGGAAATGAATAATACGCTATTAGTGATGGAAATACACTGTATTTGATATATTTGTGGGCGGTAAGCCTTGTTTGGGGCCTTGTACCGACCTGTAGCGTCCTTAGAGGACAATATTTATGTGATAGCTATATTTGCTTAAATCACTGATCTCAGTCCTGGAAATTGAAATCACTTTTTGATATGCTAAGTCACCGGTTTTTGCAAATTTAATAAAGTTAAAGTATTTTCATAAATTATGAACTGGAAACTGGAATTAAGAAAAATGAACTGTTTTGTGACTTATCTGATTATTGTGGACTGAGGATGGATCGGGCTGTACACTGTAACGGTTATTATGATATGAGGATCGGGCTGCACGCCGCAGCGGTATTTGCGCTTGGGCTGTAGGAGCCCCTCCGGAGTCTGTACACACCCCCAGTGAGCGCCGTCGACGTTAAATGGATCGGGCTACACGCCGTAGCGGTTATGTGCATTGCATTGCATCTTTATTTGTTAAATTATTCTGTGGTAGCTATATTGTATTGTTGATGCTAGTTCGTAGGAGATTCGGACTGTAGTTTAGCTTCATATTGTGGTATTCTGTGGATTTCCTACTTTCAGCTGCTTTTATATATTTATTACTCACTGAGTACTTAGTACTCACCCCTACTCCCTGCACCTTTGTGTGCAGATTCAGGTACACGGGAGGGATAGACGAGCACTCCAGCTTTTATCAGTATTTATCCGAGTTGCTGAGGTAGCTGCTGGCGTTCGCAGGACCTGGCTTCTCTTCTTATTCCATTTTTCCTTTGTATATTAATTATTCAGACTTTAGTATTTGGTTTGGATATTATTATCCGATCTTGTTTAGAGGCTCTAGACTCGTGACCCTAGATCTTTGGGGTGGTTGTACAGTTATGCTATATTGTTGACATAAATGTTCAGGTAATTGATTAGAGCTTCATGCTCGGGATGAGAGTGTAAATGGTCGGGCTTGCCTAGCAGTTGTGTTGGGCGCCATCACGACCGGGATTGGGGTCGTGACAGATTCCATGGAACTGTATAGTGGATTTATATTGTCGATATTCGTATTTTCATCATGTGATAAAGTAATTGAGCTTCCAATCATGCTAGAAATCATGTTTAGGCTATATACTAGTACTATTGGGACCTATAATGCTCGCTTTTTGCGTTGACTTATCGATTACAATGAAATTTCGTACTCAGTCATATTTATTCGTTGCATATCATATCTCATTCTCTATTGCTATTTATTGATACATCATATCATCATTTTTGGGCTAGTGTCACGATATTATGTACCGGAGTGAGAGAGACTGGAGAGATTGATGACTGAGTGAGGTTGATTGCCTAATTGTGAGTGATATTTATGGGATCGGGTTGCACGTCGCAACATATTTTGTTAATTTATGCCCGGATCTGGTGTATGATAGCGCTTGGGATGAATAAACCCCTCTAGAGTCTGTACACATCTCACGGTGAGCGCGGTTGATTTATATTGAGGGATGGATCCTCCCTCGACATGGATCTACGAATCATTTATACCTGGGATGGATCTTTCCCATGGGCTAGATTGGCCTTATCCAGTACTGAGTGACTCACTATCAATTGATGTATATATATCCGGGATGGATCTTCCCTGGGTTGAATTGGCCATATACAGTATTGAGTAATTAAGTATTCTGAGAGCGTGAGTACACAAGGCTTTCACTGTGGTGCATACATACAACATGTGCATTGACATGTAGATGTAGAGAAGTTATATTCCTCATATCATTCAGAATTGATCTATCTTACTTGTGTTGAGTTTAATTATTGAATTTGAATGCATGTCGATATATGTGCACTGTTATTTTTATATTGAATTGTACATGTTGTGTTCGTCACTAGTTCCTTATCTTCATTTTTGTTTCATTTTTATTCTCTAGACATTGTATTAGACTATGTCCCTATGTAGATGCTCACGAACTCGGTGACGCCCCTATTTTGGGAGAGATTTTTTATTGAGTTGTGGTTTCTTATTCTGTTTATAAAAGGTTTTCCTTAAATTTAACTGCTTCCGAATCTTTCAAAGCTTTAGCGTGTTGGGAGTGTCTGAGTAGTCAGCTTGACTAGTTCTCAAAAAAGAAAGAAAATGGGTTCTTCTTTCTTTTATCACTTAGGAGCCGTGTGAGTTCTATGATAGGCTCCATAGATCGTGATAATTTAGAACATAAGTATTTCTTAATTCGCTATTGAGAAACTTAGGTGTCTTAGTTCCGAAACAAGTAAAATAACAACCATGAACATGAACATGAACATGAACAAACTAAGTTGCGTCTCTTATTCATGGATTTTCCTAATCATGCACCCGTTTCATTTTTCCACTTTCTGTGGTTCGCTTAATTTGCTCTCCAGAGAGGAAAAGGATATTTTATATCTTGGCTTTAGATATATATAACAGTGTTGTATTTAGTTAGTTTGGTTAACATAATCAGATTTAATTATGTGTTCATGTTTTAAGATTACTAATATTAAATTTGTTATATTTTTAAAATTGTGAATTCATATCTACAATTTTCGTAATTTAGTAAATGCTTATACATTAATTTATACTCCACATCTAAAGCTATAGGTTCAATAAAAATTGTCACCTGTAGCAAGAAAATGAAAACATAGAAGTTGTGTCCATCACATATTTATAGAATACCTACATATGCAAGGATACGTATCTCGAGTTATCTCTTCTTTTTTCCAGATCTATTTAAAATCTCACTAATTTGCTTAATGCCGCAAATGCCTACACCTTGTGTAGTGGTTTATATTTTGTTATTTGTGCTTAAATTAGAGCATGTTACATTGTTACTCCCTCTGATCATTTTTATTTGTTATGCTTGACTTTTGCATCTCCTTGGTATGAAATTTGTGTGTAATTGAATTCATGGACGGATATATTGATTTTCTGAAACTTAGTAACTTTTGCGCCGATCATATAATTGTATTGAGAAATATATTACATATATAAGTTAGTTTAGCTGGGAACCCTGAATTAAAATTGGATGTTGGTTCAGCGGTAAATGGGGACCCAAATTTTGTCTTTGGATTAATTATTCTTTATCTCTCGTACCAAACGAGCCTTAAGGGATCGTTTGGTTGGGAAATAAGTTATCCCGAAATTATTATTTCGAAATTAGTTAGCTCGCCCACCCATATAAATAAAAATAACACTATAATCCGATATAAAGTTAATTATATACTGGCCAAGTATTTCGTCTGCATAAAATTAGATATAATTAAAAGGGATAATTCTCAAGAGATATGAGAATTAGTAGTAGTTACACTATGTAACTACAAGCTAAAGTAGTATATTATTGTGGGATGAGTTTCTTGGAAGGTGTTCCCCAATCATGCTAAAGTTAAATAGTTTTCTAAAAGAAAAATGAGTTATTTTTTTAATACATTCTATAGTTATTCGATTTTGGAGAACTTAAATCATAGGTGAATCTACCAACATCTTATCTTATGGATTCAATATTTGATGAATCCATAAGATGAGAAAATGCTAATCCTTTCAATTCTGGGTGCTGGCGACATTTCTTGGACAAACATATTGAATAGAAAGCTCTTTGACTACAGTGGCTACTATATGGGCCAAAATCAACCAGAGAAATTCGGCACGCGGAGACAACAGATCGAGGTTGGTAAATTATTAAAAAGGTCAAGGTCGGGTAGGCCGAGATCGGACAGAGATAAATAAGGTCGAGTCGGTCAGCCCGAGGTCGGACAATCATCAATAAGGTCAAGGTCAAACAGTCATCAATAAGGTCAAGATCAGATAGTTCGAAGTTAGACAATCATCAATAAGGCCGAGGTCGGGCAATGATGAAACATCTAGTTTGCTTTGGAATTCTCAAAAGGAATATCCTACTGAATATTCCCCTAATTGTACCTTTTCTTAGCGTTTTCTAAGAATACCAACTTATAAATAGGAAGAGAGGACTTCCCAAAAGGGGCTCTCTCTCTCTCTCCCTCTCTCTAGAAAATATATTAGCACTCTTCTTTAAATAGATTAGAGGATCTGTGATCCCGGTCCTTCATGAGATCCAAAAAGGGCCCTAAGATTCTTATATTTATCTATCATTCATCTTTATCAAATGAAAGAGAATCTGTCTCAGTCAAGATTGGGTGACTCTTTTACTTTATTTACATTTTATTGTCACTTAATGTTACTTAATGCATCTCTCTTGATGATATCAAATCTAGCCATAATCACTGCCAACATTTATACTCAGCTATATTTTTTCTATTTATATTATTCATTTCGGAACTAGAATAATTATCCTTAACTAGGATTTACCCTACATCTTCTTATCTAATTAGTTTAACCACAAAGGTGTCATACTTTTTTGCTCAAACAATTTGGTGCCGTCTGTGGAAATTTTTTAGTTAAAATTTTAGTTTCCTCTAGATCTAAAATTCGAGTCTAGCAATTTCGAATAGTAGTTTTGTTGTTCACGATTCCTACAGAAAAATAGGATCAAAATCTATCCAGATCTAAATCTAGTCGAAAAAGAAAAAATTCTGGGGATTACAATGATCTCATTCTTGTTTAACTATGTACATATCTTTCATTATTACAATGATTCCTTTCACTCATAGACTAAACAGATCTCTC
Organism: Nicotiana noctiflora; assembly: GCA_032618575.1. NCBI lineage: Eukaryota > Viridiplantae > Streptophyta > Magnoliopsida > Solanales > Solanaceae > Nicotiana > Nicotiana noctiflora. The sequence continues at coordinate 38,318 of JASVEL010008080.1, forward strand.
ACAATTACCCAAAATTCCTTAAAACAAACATGACTAGTAATTGATTTTGCTACGAAAAGAAAATTTTTTCAACCCCATTTGTTTCCATCGGATGAAAGATATATTTTTTCTCTTTCGCTTTTATTGTGCAGCAATTATATAAGGTTGCAAAAAATTCAGTAAATAAGATATGGTTCTTGAAGTTAATATATCTTCACCTCATATGAGGTCACAAACGCAGACTGCATTTTCAACTTCATCACCATTAAAAAGATAATTGTGATGACCCAAAAGGTCATCACTTATTTTTAAACTAAATTTTATATTTCTCATACTTTGAAAACCTCATTTAGAGCTACCTCGATTCACGTGCACAGTTCGGGCGCATAGCCGGAAAGCTTAAATACAAAAATCTATAAAAAATGTAAAATTTGGCTAATATATAAACTAATTTAACTTCGGTAAATATTTTGGGTAAACAGACCCGGATCCATGATTTGGCAGCCACGAAGAGTCCGTAGAAAAATATGGAACTTGGGCGTATGTCCGGAATCGAATTCCGATGTCCCAATCTCGAGAAATGAATTTTTAAAGAAGATTATTTCCTGAAATTGTTTAAGGAAATTTGAAATGAATTTTGATTTGAACGTGATGGTATCTGACCCGTATTTTGGTTCTGGTGCCCAGTACAAGTCTTATAAATGTTTTAAGATATTTTTGTAAAAATTTTTAAAAAATGGATGTCGTTTGACGTGATTCGGACCTAAATTGGAAATTTTGATGTTTTAAGAAGTTTGAAAGAATTCGTGGATTTTGATGTTTAATTCGATGACTATGATGTTATTTTGGCGATTTGATTACACAAATAAATTCGTATAATGTTATTGATTTGGTGTGTATACTTATTTGGAGCCCCGAGAGCTAGGGTAAGTTTTGGATAGGCCACGAGGTGCATTTGGAAATTGGAAAATTGCAGAAAATTTGTTGGTGTGATCAGACCTGCAGGGTTCACAATTCTCAAATGTGTCTATTATAAATGCGAGGGCATGGTCACAAATGTGAACCAGTCCAGGTCTCCCTAATCTCTCAAATGTGAGTGACACTTTGCAAATCCCAGCCTAGCAAATGCGACCAATGTGTCGCAAATGCGACATTTATTTCGCAAATGTAAAAGTCCAGTATTTCTGAAGAGTTCGCAATTGTGAACTCCTATTCGCAATTCCCATATCTAAGACCTGCAAATTTTAATACTTAGCCGATTTTAAGACCTATTTTTCATATTCTCTCAAATAAAAACACACTTAGGCTATTTTTCAAGAATTCTTTCTTCTCGAAATAAAATTGTAAGTCATTTTTAACTAACTTTCTTCAATTCTTATCATCTTTTAACACGACTTCAACTTAAATCAAGGATTTTTATGGGAGAAATTGGGTGTTTTTGGTAGAACATAGGTTTTTCAAAAAATGAGGATTTGGACCTCTATTTGGGGTCCGATTTCAAAACAAATTGTATATTTAGACCTCTAGGTTGGGGAAATTTTTGACTTTTGGGCAGAACTATGGAAAATTCATTTTCATGCATTCAAATTGATTCATTTAGCATTTATTGATGAAATTAAGTAATTTATGATTAGATACGAGTGAATTGGCAGTGGAATCAAGGGGTAAATCTATAATTGAAACTTGAGTTGTATTCGTGGCATCGAGGTAAGTGTTTGATCTAACCCTAGCTTGAGGGATTAGGAGTCGAGTCATATTTGCTACTCCCTCCATTTCAGTTTATGTGAACCTATTTCGTTTTTGGTCTGTTCTAAAAAGAATGACCCTTTCTAAACTTGGTAATAATTTAGCTTAAACTTATGATTCTACTCTTAATGGGATGCTTTTATAACCACATAAATACTCTGGTCCCCTTGTTAACTTGTTTAGGACCACAAATTCCAAAAGTCTTCAGTTTTTCTAAAACTTCGTGCCTAGTCAAACAGGTTCACATAAATTGAAACGGAGGAAGTATGTGATAATTGTTGAGTACCACGTATAGGCATGGTGACGAGTATCAATAAGTTGGAGTCAAGCATGCATTTGGCTCTCATATTGTGATTTTCATGACTTTGTTGTATTATCTATGCTTTAGAGGTGATTTTTATTTGTTGTGACAAGTTTATGGAAGTAATTGTGACCTTTGAACATCAAGGAGCATTAGCTCAAGCTATACTACAAATTGTGAAAAATATGAGTTGATTGAACCCTTTGGAGCATTGGCTCAAGTGGTAAGTAAGTTGTGGAGTAAAAGTGAAAAAGAGAAAGAAGTCATTTAATCGTTCCCTTGCCGGGACATTGTTGCCTTATTGGCTATCTCCCTTGCCGGGACGTTGATATTGTTGGTGTTGTTCCCTTGCCTGGATTCCTATTGTATTCTTGTTTATTCCCCTTGTCCCGTTGTTTGTGATTGTTGTTTGGGTGAGGAAGAGTGTAAAAGTACGAAGGGTGATATCGTGTATTGTATGATTGCGAGAAAAGAGTGTAAAGCACGAAGGGTGATGTTGTGCCATATGATGTACCATTCGTGCCGATTCAATTGATTATATGTTAAGGAAAGAGAGAGCAAAATCACGAGGGTGATGCCGTGCATATTTTATTATATGATTTCTTGGTGAGGACGAGGGTAAAAGCACGAAGGGTAATGCCGTGCATTTATTGATTTTTTTATTCTATATTGATATCGGAGTTATGTTGTTT
>JASVEL010008081.1:0-119549 GCA_032618575.1 Nicotiana noctiflora
GTGATTTAGGAGCACTGTGAGGAGACTTGAGGTATGATCTGCTACGTCCGCGGATCCGGAGAGTCCCCTTCTATTCTCATTAGTGATATCAGTTATTTCCCTTGGTTCCATTGTATAGACATTCTTGATGTATATATCCACAGTTGTACTCTTTCTTAGTCTGTGTTGCCCGTGGGATTACGGGTCTTGGTGGTATTATTTTTTTTTCATAGTGTGTTTGATGAGTGTATGTGCCAAGCGGCACGGATTACATTCCTTTTATCTCATTTCCCGCTAATTCTTATTAAATGTGCATAAGCTTGTATTTTCCGCAATGTGTTAGGCTTACCTAGTTGTGGGGACTGGGTGCCGTCATGACAGGTTCACGATTGGTGAACTAGGGTCGTGACACTCAGGGTCAGATTCCTGCACCAGTGGCCCCAGACTCAGGACCAGATTCCAGCGGCAAACGCTCCGGCAACTCAGGTTCGGGCAACGATAGTGCCCATTGTGATACCGCGTCTTCAGGAGACCTTGGCTCGGATCTTATCAGTGTGCACAGGCTTGGCACAAGTAGTTGCAGCTACTGCTGCAGTATCTTCTTCACAGGCAAGGGGAGGAAATCAAACCCCTGTGGCTCACACACCCGAGCAAGTTCAGCCAGTTGCGCCAGTTGCACCAGCTCCTGCTTATATGGTTCCAGTTATGCCCGACGATGAGCAGCGTCGATTGGAGAGATTTGAGAGGCTACAACGTCCGACATTCAGTGGTGCGGAGGGCGAGGACGCCCAGGGTTTTCTTGACAGATGTCAGCGCATGCTTCGCACCGCGGGTATTCTAGAGTCCAGCGGTGTTTCATTCGCCACTTTTCAGTTCACAGGTGCAGCATTTCAGTGGTGGGAGGATTTCGAGAGGCGTAGGCCGCTGGGGCAGTGCCCCTCACTTGGCAGCAGTTCTCCACGGTATTTTTGGAGAAGTACATGCCTCAGTCTCAGAGAGAGGAGCTGCGACGTCAGTTCGAGTGGTTGAAGCAGGGAGATATGACGGTTAATCAATACGAGATGAGATTCACACAATTGGCCCGTCATGCCATGTGGATGGTTCCTACAAACAGAGAGAGGATTTGAAGATTTATTGATGGCCTTATTTATCCCATCCGCATATTGATGACCAGGGAGAGAGTTTCGGCAGTTACCTTTGAGGAGGTGGTTGATGCTGCCCGTCATATTGAGGCAGATCGCCGCAGAGAGCGGGAGGAGAGAGAGGCTAAGAGGCCTCGTGGTACTGGCAGTTACAGTGGTGCTCCGTCTAGGGGCCAACCCCAGTATAGCAGGGGTCGTTCTTTCAGGTCTCATCAGTTTGGACGTGCAGAGTCCAGTGGGGTTTCATCAGATCGTGGTCGTCAGGGCCATCAGGGTTATCAGGGTCAGCAGAGCCGTCAGCAGAGTCAGCCTGCACTGAGTGCTCTTCCAGCTCAGAGCTCTGCTCATGCTTCCTCAGCATAGGGTTCATCTGTAGCGAGGGGTCCTCAGCAGCCCCTTCTTCCATCTTCGAGCCGTTGTTTTGAGTGCGGTGATTTGGGCCATATCAGGAGAGAGTGTCCTCAGTGGCTTCGTAAGCGGTCTCAGCAAAGGGATCAACCCTCGTCTTCTACTCCTGTTTCTTCATCACCAGCACAGTTGGCTAGGACTGGTGGCCAGGTATCCAGAGGTCGCCCTAGGGGCAAGGATCGTACTGGTGGAGGCCAGGCTCGTTTCTATGCTCTTCCGGATATGAAGGATGCTAGTGCTTCAGATGCGGTCATTTCAGGTATTATCTCAGTCTGCCACAAGGATGCTTCTGTCTTATTTGATCCCGGATCCACCTATTCTTATGTCTCTACTTATTTTGCACATCATTTGGGTATGACCCGTGGTATTCTTGCTTTGCCCGTACATGTGTCTACCCCGGAGGGGGATACTGTTGTTGTGGATCAGGTATATCGATCCTGTCTTATTACTATTGGGGGTCTGGAGACCCAAGTTGATCTATTACTACCGAGCATGGTAGATTTCGATGTAATTCTAGGCATGGATTGGCTATCTCCTTACCATGCGATTCTGGACTGTCATGCCAAAACAGTCACACTAGCTATTCCAGGTAATCCAAGAATCGAGTGGCGTGGCTTGACTGATTATGTGTCCGACAGGGTGATTTCTTATATAAAGGCCCAACGAATGATTGGCAAGGGCTGTTTATCTTATTTGCCCTTCATTAGAAATGTTGAGGCTGAGATACCCAGTCTTGATTCAGTCCCCATTGTGAGGGAGTTTTCGGATGTTTTTCCAGCAGACCTGCCGGGCATGCCACCTGACAGAGATATCGATTTTGGTATTGACTTGGTGCCGGGCACTCAACCCATTTCTATTCCTCCCTATCGCATGGCACCAGCGGAGTTAAAGGAATTGAAGGAACAGCTTCAGGAACTCTTAGATAAGGGTTTCATTCGTCCGAGTGTGTCACCTGGGGTGCACCGGTGTTGTTCGTGAAGAAGAAAGATGGCACAATGAGAATGTGCATTGATTACAGGCAGCTGAACAAGGTAACAGTGAAGAATAAGTACCCATTACCTCGTATTGAGGACCTATTTGATCAGCTCCAAGGAGCTAGTGTATTTTCTAAGATTGATCTTCGATCGGGCTATCATCAGTTGAAGATCGGGGACTTGGATATTATGAAGACAGCGTTCAGGACGCGATATGGGCATTACGAGTTCCTGGTGATGTCTTTCGGGCTGACTAATGCCCCAGTTGCATTCATGCACTTGATGAATAGTGTATTTCGACCGTACCTTGATTCTTTTGTGATTGTGTTTATTGATGATATTCTGGTATATTCACGCAGTCAGGAGGAGCATGCACAGCACTTGAGAGTGGTATTGCAAAGGTTGAGGGAAGAGAAGCTTTATGCAAAATTCACTAAGTGTGAGTTCTGGCTTGATACTGTCGGTTTTCTGGGACATGTAGTGTCCAGTGATGGTATTCGGGTTGATCCACAGAAGGTCGAGGCAGTGCAGAATTGGCCAGACCTTCCTCAGCTACAGAGATTCGGAGTTTTCTCGGCTTGGCAGGCTATTATCGCCGGTTTGTTCAGGGTTTCTCATCTATACAGAAGAATGCTCCATTTGTATGGTCTGATGAATGTGAGGAGAGCTTCCAGAAGCTCAAGGAGGCTTTGACCACCGCTCCAGTACTTGTGTTACCATCAGCTTCGGGGTCATATACGGTGTATTGTGATGCTTCTAGAGTTGGACTCGGTTGTGTGTTGATGCAGGAGGGTAGAGTTATTGCATATGCTTCTCGTCAGCTAAAGCCCCACGAGAAGAACTACCCTGTTCATGATTTGGAGTTAGCTGCTATTGTTCATGCCTTGAAGATTTGGAGGCATTACCTATATGGTGTATCTTGTGATGTATATACGGACCACCGCAGCCTTCAGCATTTGTTTAAGCAGAAAGATCTAAATTTGAGGCAGCGGAGATGGCTTGAGTTGCTTAAAGACTATGATATTACTATCTTGTACCATCCCGGGAAAGCCAATGTAGTGGCTGATGCATTGAGCCGGAAGGCTATTAGTATGGGCAGTTTGGCGTATATTCCGGTTGGGGAGAGACCCCTAGCAGTTGATGTTCAGGCGTTAGCTAATCAGATGGTGAGGCTGGATATTTCTAAGCCCAGTCGGGTGATGGCTTGTGTAGTAGCTCGTTCTTCTTTATATGATCGTATTCGAGAGCGCCGGTGTGATGATCCACACTTACTTGTCCTTAAGGACAGAGTTTAGCATGATGATGCCAGAGATGTCACCATTAATAGTGATGGTGTATTGCGGATGCAGGGGCCGGATATGTGTGCCCAATGTTGATGGCCTTCGTGATTTGATATTAGAGGAGGCCCATAGCTCGCGGTATTCTATTCATCCAGGAGCCGCGAAGATGTATCGGGATTTAAAGCAGCATTACTGGTGGAGAAAGATGAAGAAAGATATTGTGAGCCATGTGGCTCGGTGTCTAAACTGTCAGCAGGTCAAGTATGAGCATCAGAGACCTGGTGGTGTATTTCAGCATATTGATATTCCTGAGTGGAAGTGGGAAAGGATTACTATGGACTTTGTTAGTGGACTCCCTCGGACAGTGAGGAAGTTTGATTCAGTTTGGGTGGTGGTGGATAGGTTGACCAAGTGAGCTCACTTTATCCCAGTGTGTACTACTTATTCCTCAGAGCGGTTGGCAGAGATATTCATCCGTGAGATAGTAAGATTGCATGGAGTCCCCATTTCTATTATATCAGACAGAGGTACCCAGTTCACTTCTCAGTTCTGGAGGACATTTCAGCGAGAATTGGGTTCACAGGTAGAGCTGAGCACAACATTTCATCCACAGACGGATGGGCAGTCTGAGCGTACTATTTAGATATTGGAGGACATGTTGCGTGCTTGTGTCATTGATTTTGGTGGTTCGTGGGCTGATTATTTGCCTCTTGCGGAGTTTGCTTATAATAATAGCTATCAGTCCAGCATTCAGATGGCACCGTATGAAGCTTTATATGGGAGACGGTGTAGGTCTCCAGTCGGTTGGTTCGAGCCCGGCGAGGCTAGGTTGTTGGGGACAGAGTTAGTCCAAGATGCCTTAGACAAGGTGAAGGTGATTCAGGAGAGACTTCGCACAGCTCAGTCGCGTCAGAAGAGTTATGCAGACCGGAAGGTCCGAGATGTGTCTTATTCAGTAGGTGAGAAGGTGTTGTTGAAGGTTTTGCCTATGAAGGGTGTTATGAGGTTTGGAAAGAAAGGGAAGTTGAGCCCAAGGTTTATTGGACCTTTTGAGGTGCTTAGGTAAGTTGGGGAGGTGGCTTATATGCTTGCTTTGCCACCCAGTTTGTCGGGAGTTCACCCGGTGTTCCATGTATCTATGCTCCGGAAGTATGTCGGAGACCCGTCTCATGTGTTGGACTTCAGCACGATACAGCTAGATGAGGATTTGACTTATGATGTGGAACCGGTAGCCATTTTGGGTCGACGGGTTCGTAAACTGAGATCTAAGGACATAGCTTCAGTAAAAGTGCAGTGGAGAGGTCGTCCCGTGGAAGAAGCAACTTGGGAGACCGAGCAGGAAATGCGGAGCAGATATCCACACTTGTTTGATGCTCCAGGTATGTTTCTTAACCCGCTCGCGGACGAGCGTTTGTTTAAGTTGGGGAGAATGTAACGACCCGACCCGTCGTTACGGGAATTACCACCCCGTTACCTTGCATTTACATATATTATGCTTTTAAATCAGTATTAGAGTATATCGGGTGAGTTAGGAGTGATTTGGATTGGAAATGAAGCAAGTAGTATGTATGAAGGAAGCTTGAATATGGGAAGTCAACCAAGAGTTGACTATTGTGTTAGAGTGCTCGGAACCGGATTCTGATGATTTGACTAGTTCCGGGGGATCATTTATGACTTAGGAGAGCAATCGGAATTGAATTCGGAGGTCCGGTGTAGTTTTAGGCTTGAATTGGCGAAGGTTGAATTTTGGCGAAAATCGGATGGTAGGTGATATTTTTATCCGGGGGTCGGAATGGAATTCCGACAATTTCTGTAGCTTCGTTATGTGATTTTTGATATGTCTGCAAATTTTCAGGTCATTCGGACATCGTTTGATCGGGTTTTGGATTGAATGTTAGTTTTGAAAGTTTTGAAGAAACTTAGGCTTGAATTCGTGATTTTGATGTTTAGGATGGTGTTTTTGTGATTGGAACAAGTCTGTATCATGTTTTGGAGTATGTTGGTGGTTTTTCGTTGGGGTCCCGGGGGCCTCGGGATGATTTAGGACCATCAACCGGGCATTTGGACTTGGCAAAAATCTGCAGAAAAACTGCAGGTTCTGTCCAGGCATTTAAGCCTTCGCGTTCGCGTGGCATGGGCCGCGTTCGCGAAGGCCAGGCGAATCAATGCATCGCGTTCGCGGTCGGGGTGTCGCGTTCACGTAGGCCAGGGGTGTTGTGCATCGCGATCGCGTTCCTGGGGTCGCGTTCGCGTAGGTTCGTAGGAGTGTGCTTCGCGTTCGCGGGAGGGGTATCGCGAACGCGTAGAAGGAATTTGGGCGGATGGGAGTTTGAGCATCGCGAACGCGTGGTTGGCGTCGCGTTCGCGAAGGGTAGCTGGAAGTTGAGCATCGCGGATGCGTGGGATACGTCGCGTTCGCGAAGAGTAAGAGGGAGTTGTTCATCGCGAACGCGTAGAACAAAATGTTCTGGCAGTGAATTTATATCACAGAACAGAGGGCTTACGGGTTTACATCCCCAAAACATAATTTTGAGCCCTAGAGAGAAGAAAACTCGAGGAAATCACCGAGAAGTCATCGGGTATTCGTCGGAGGTAAGATTCTTGACTCAAAAACATCATTTTATGGTAGAATTAACATCAATCTTCATGAAATTGGGTTGAAATCTTGAAGAAATGTGGCCTAGATATTGAAAACGGGATTTTGAGTTTTGGGAGGCCATTTGAACTCCGATTTTGATAAATTTTATATGCACGGACTCGTGGCGAGATGAGGGTCGCGTTGGTACTAATTTCGGAATTTTCCGAGCAGTAGGCCCGGGGTCGGGTTTTACCAACTTAGTGTATTTATGCGAATTTCATGTAAATTGAAATGGGTTATGATTATTTGACCCGTATTTGATATAATTATTGTGGTTTGACTAGATTCCACGCACGAGGGAGCTAAATTCAAAGGAAAAGGCATCGCGGACGAGTCTACAGCCGGCTAGAGGTGAGTAGTTTTTGTATATGGTAGCCTGAGGGTTCGAAACCCCGGCTTAGCACATTGTGACGCTAGTAGGGCGTGGCTCGCACACCGTGGCAGGTGCGGGATTGATCGTGACAAGGGATTGAGACTTGGTCCATCCCGGATGTGAATAAAGTGTTATTAGTGTTGGAAATACACTGTATTTGATATATTTGCGGGCTGTAAGCCTTGTTTGGGGCCTTGTGCCGATCTTTAGCATCCTTAGAGGACAATAATTATGTGATAGCTAGAATTGCTTAAATCACTGATCTCATTCCTGGAAATTGAAATCACCTTTTTGAAATGCTAAGTCACCGGATTTTGCAAATTTAATAAAGTTAAAGTATTTTTCATAAATTATGAACTGGAATTAAGAAAAATGAACTGTTTTGTGACTTAATTGCTTATTGTCGACTAAGCATGGGATCGGGCTGCACGCCGCAGTGGTTGATATGAGGATCGAGCTGCATGCCATAGCAGTATTGCACTTGGGCTGTAGGAGCCCCTCCGGAGTCTGTACACACCCCCTAGTGAGCACCGTCGACGTTAAATTGGATCGGGCTACACGCCGTAGTGGTTATGTGCATTGCATTGCATCTTTATTTGTTAAATTACTCTATGGTAGCTGAATTGTACTGTTGATGCTAGTTCGTAGGAGATTCGGACTGTAGTGTAGCTTCATATTGTGGTATTCTGTGGATTTCTTATTTTCAGCTACTTGTATATATTTATTACTCACTGAGTACTTAGTACTCACCTCTACTCCCTGCACCTTTTGTGTGCAGACTCAGGTACTCAGGAGCAGTAGACAGGCATTTCCAGCGTTTGCAGTGTCATATCGAGTTGCTGAGGTAGCTGCCTACGTTCGCAGAACCTAGCTTCTCCTCTCCTTTCCGGTTGTTATTTGTATTTTGTATTCAGACTTGAGTATTTCTATACAGTACTCTCTATTCCTGTTGGGTTTTGCTAGAGGCTCTAGACTTGTGACTCCAGATCTTTGGGAGTGTCGGTATTTCGTTCATTATTATTATTATTGGAGTTCTTAAACTCATATATTCTTCTTGGGTTGTCCATTTGGGACTGGTATTTGTGATAATTAAATTATTGGTCTGGCTGGCCTAGCTTGATTGTTGGACGCCATCATGACCGGATTTGGGTCGTGACAAATTGCCTTTATGCGATAAACTTTATTTTACGAATTGTTTATCTGTTCTTATTGCTTTATATAAATTGTCATTCCGTTTCACTTCCTCCACTTTTGGAAAATTCACACAAAGCACACACCTAGCGGTTACGTGGTTCGCGGCCGTGCACTACTAAAAACACATATTAGGGAAAAGTTCGTGGGTAAGTCGATCAGCGGTGCAGTCGACAGTCACGAGCTTTTCACTCTCCAGCTGTCCACTTAGGAGCAGACCAGTCTAGAAAACCCACTCTTAGTCAACCTAAGATAGAGCTAAACCAAAACCCTTTTAAGAGCATACAACATTTTTAACCTTAGGTGATCTAATACCCGAGGTGTATTAAATCCATTAGTTAACCTTACCTAAATGTCCAAGTGGGTTTTCAACCCCAAGTGACACTTATCATATTTATGTGCATTATTTGAAGGGTAAACATGCCGATTATGTAGATTATTTACTTTAAATTAATTAAATCCTAGTTAAAAGAGCATGACTATCTTTTTTATAATATGTGTAATATTTTCAAATAATATAATCTTGCGGAACAACAAGAAGTTTATATATGACAAAATATCTTTTATTGTACTTTCTTTGATTTTCTTTACGTAAAAATAAATAAATGGCCTAAGCGATTCATGTACTTCTTTTTACTTTTGAAAATAAAATTACTTGCTTAATTAATTATAATAAATATATTTTATAATATTTTATTCTTTTGATGAAAATACACCATCTTTTAAAATATATATATATATGTTTAAGCAGACATATTTTACTATTTATTATGCTTTTAAGAAAAATAGAATTACTTAATTAATTTATAGAAATGAGATGATACATAATGGCATGCTTATCTTTCAAATACACGGTAGGCCTACCTCTGGCACAAAGAGGCCCTCACATATTAGGACACGCTATTATTTGCGCTTTGGAATGTGTTACATGCTTTGCTTGCCTATTTGCTTACTTGCTTATTTGCTATGTTACTTACTTGACTTTATTATTTTTACTAATATTATCTGTTATTTTTTTTAGAAAAAGGAAGTATTAACTATTCAACTTGCTTATATCTTTTATTTGTTCATATATTTTTCTGTTCCTTATTTTTATATAATTTTCCTGAATTAATAATAATAATCACCATCATTCCGCGCTTAGCACTCTTTAACGACTCTAGAGCATCATATGTGCATTTACTTAAGCTCAAATTTCTTTTAGGTCTATTCTAATTCTTAGAGTCTAATTAAGATATCTGTAGTCTCTCAGTATCTTCTAATTTTAATAAAGTACGACGTCCTTCCCATAAGCTCTTCAATAGGCTTGGTTTGTCGTGAAATTCCTCAATATTCGTGCCTTAAACTAGCCTTAAAATTTTTCTTTACACAACAATGAGCATCTGACTCCCTAAGCAAGATAGCATTCTAAACAAAACTAGCGTAAACTTTTATATATGAGAATATTTTGCCGATCTAATTTTATAAGTTGATTTTTATTCGTGTTCTTTTCTTACAAATATAGTTACATATTTTTTTAAAATATCGCCACTCGTGCCTTACATAAATTTTTAATTTTATTCAATTCTGGCACAATCTTGCACCTCTAATTTTTGTCTCATAGCTTTATATCTCTCAGAATTTAAATATCCGTACTAATTCTCATATACAAGTAGGTAGGTGTCCAATTTTGCACCATCTACCCAGCAATAGAAGGCCGCTATTTGGTTAATTTTTAGCATCAAATTATTTTTAATATTTTCACATATTCAATTCAAGCGTTTGCATCATCTTATTTCGGGTGGTCGAGATTAATCTTCACAGACCCGTTAATTCTACGTCTTGGCATGTGAGTCGAGGTACTATCCCATAAGTATCAAAATGGTTGATACCGTATTCCGGGCCTCGATAGCTTTATGACTTGCCAACGCTAAATAATAATAGAGTCATTTCATGTCAAATTAACTCTTATATCCTAATTACATATCTTGATTTTGAGCTCGTCGATATTCAAACAACCAAATATTATCTTCAACGTCAAAATTATTCGCCTATTGCCTCTTTGAAACACAGTTTATATAAGACTCGGTCTCATTGCAATAAAATTTCCTTTCCCTTTCATGAGAGAGACTAGGGCAGATTCTTGGCACGCAGGTTGAGTCTACTCAAAAGAGACATCATGTCATGGAGTATTCATCCTTCCTAAAGATTGGGGTAATATTTTGGGAACATTCCAAAGGCATGCAAGGAAGTTGACTATGCTAGAGCTAAAGCTTTGATGTTGGAACATAAGTCAGCCTTTTACGAAACTTCAAATTATTTCACTTCCATGTCAACAAGTCTCGTGCGTTAGAGCCCTCAAGATAACAATTCATTCTCGTACATCTTTGCAACATCGGCCATCATTTCTAGTTTAAGGCTCCTACTTAACATAGCAGTTAATCTATATACTCTATTATTTTTATGCATTTACTTTATTATGATTATGCGCTAACACTTTATTTTCGTTTGTAAAGTTTAATTCTTCCTTTAAAGGATGCCTAGCATTGAACACTATTTTGGCTACGAATCTGCAAAAGAACGAGGCAATAGTGACAGACCGATTTAAAGCATTCAACACTAGTAAGGGACTATTGCAAGCACAGACCGATGGTACCAAGGCGAATGTGGTCTGAAGAAACGTGTTGGTTAATCTTGGAAACACTTTCGACCTACTTCCAAATATAGCTTCTGCTTCCAGCTCAAATCAAAATATTTGTTTAACTATATCTTCTTGCCCAAATCCTACTTATACAATCTCCCCACAAATACCATTAACTTACACTCCTAATAAAGTTATGACGATGCCCAATATCCATCCTTCTGCAGTCACTATTCCTTTTAGAAAAGACAAGCAAGACCAATTAGCATTGTGCCAATATGAAAGATGTGGTAAAGAATTTCAGTCAAATGGCCATAAGAATTTGGATAATGAGCTCCATCATCTAAGGAAAGCCATTGAAAATGAGCTGCAATCAAGAAGTTATCAAAGTTTGAAGTATGAAGATTTGTGTTTGCATCCACATGTTGAAATTCCGCTAGGGCACAAGCTGCCAAAGTTCAACACGTTTAATGGGATTGGAGATCCCGTTGCTCATTTAAAGGATTACTGCAGTAGATTGATTGGTATTGGACATAATGAGGCCGTTCGAATGAGATTATTCATTCAAAGTTTGTCCGGATTAGCGCTCACTTGGTACACCAGACAAGATTTTAGAAAATGGCATACATGGGAAGATATGGCCCATGATTTTGTGAAGCAATACGAGTTTAACATCAAAATTGATCCGCACATGGTTGATTTGCTCAAGATAAAGAAAATGCCGCGTAAATCTTTTCAGGAATATGCCACACGATGGAGGTTAGAAGCTTCAAAAATTCATCCTCCATTGCCAGAGGGGGAATTGATATCAACCTTTGTCCAAATTCAAGAAGGCATATATTTTGATAAGTTGCTCGGAACTTGTGCACGCAGTTTCTCTGATTTGATTCGAATTGGAAACGAGCTAGAACGTGGCATTCAGGAAGGAAGAGTTGTCGGCAAATCAACAGCTCAAACGATTAACCAAACCTTCCATCAAGAGATACATGGAAACCTGCAAGGCAAAGAAGATAACTCAGTTGCCACGACTATGCACCAGCCGCAATGCTATGACAATAACCCATTTTTTCAATCTTATGCCACTTCCAACTTACACAAAATCCATCTCCAGCCTAATTGCCAGCAAAAATTTCAGCAAAACTTTCAGAAGCAATCTCCCCGAGCACAATGCAGCCTCCGACCGCAAAAAAAGGTGAAGCCCTGCTCTTTCACTCACTTGGATGAGCCATTAGTTGACATACTTGAACGATTGAAAGCCAAAGGTCTTCTACAACTGAGGAAGGGATTTATCTCTGAGTATCCACCTCAAAACTTTGATCCATCTAAGAATTGTGCATTCCATTCAAACATTCAAGGACATGACACCGAAGAATGTTCAGAACTCAAATTCAAGATACAATGCATGATTAAGCAGGGGAAGATAAAGGTACAACCTGAGTTACCTAGCAATAATTGCAAAATTTCAACTGAAGGCACGATTATTGTCAAAGGCGATCTATCAAAATTGGCACCTAGATGTTTGAAAAGAAAGCGCATAACAGATCAGGAAGACTAAAATGATATCATATCACAGCCATTCTCCACCCACCCGCCCTTAGTACTACTCTTTTGCAATTCTTCTAAGACTTTTGTAATGAACTACGTTTTGACCTGATTCCCGTTTAAGAGGGGATACGTAGGCAGCCCTATGGGTTCGGTCTCATCATAATAAAAATTCTATTTTCCCCAAAAGCCAAAATCGGGGCAGATTTTGCAGAAGGATCCTCATCATTCGGCAACGCAGAAAATAAAATCTCGAGCCACATATTCATTACAAGGACAATAGCAAATTCCAAAATGCCATGGAAAGAAGTTGCAGATTCAAAGCCAAACTTTTACGTTCAATGCAAGGCAACCACTTTATTTTGTACTAATGAATTTTTTTTGAGTAATGCAGGGGCATATTTTATTATTCTTGAACGTTATACGCTATTGCAAAGCTCAGCATCGAGTCAAAAGTCGCAAAGTTCATGCAAAGCAAAGGATAAAGCCAAGCAAGCACACAAACTTTGAAACTTACAATTTTTCTTTGACTGTAGGAATTTATTAATAGAAAAACTTTCTTTTGAAGCTCCAACAACTGTTACCATTGCACCAGGAATATTCACTACTACAAAGGCGTTTCATCAAGCACTCTGCATCGCACCATTTGCTATTATAAAATCATTGCAACAAGCTCTCTGCATTGCACCATCAATATATGTTGCTTTGAAGTAACCATGCTAAGCTCTTCGCATTGCACCAATCTGGTAATTTTAAATCGAGCATCACATTTAGGCTTGTCTGCCTATAATAGGACACTTACGCTGGTCCGCCTTTAATTGGAAGTTTAGGCACATTTTGCCTTTAATTAAATATTTAGGCTTATCCGCCTTTAATTGGATTTTTAAGCATGCTTGCATTTAATATGATATTGTCACGACCCTAGTTCACCAATTGTGAACATGTCGTGATGGCACCCAGTCCCCACGACTAGGTAAGCCTAACACGTTGCGGAATATACAAGTTATAAACACTTAAACAAGAAACAACGGAAAAATAGCATAAAAGATATGTAATCCGTGCCGCTTGGCACATACATCCGTCACACAATGAATAAAACACTACCATGATCCGAAACCCCACAGTAACACAGACTAAAAGAGAAATACAACTGTGGCTCTATGTGTAAAGAGTATCTAACAACGAAATGAAGAAAAATGTCAACTAGTACTACTAGAATAGAAGGGAAGCCTCCGGATCCGCGGACGTAGCAGATCATACCTCGAAGTCTCCCGGAAAGCTGCGGAATCACCTAGCACGAGCCTGCTCTGATGTACCTGGATCTGCACAACAAAAGTGTGCAGAAGAGTAGCATGAGTACACCATGGCGGTACTCAGTAAGTGCGTAGCCTAACCTCGATGGAGTAGTGACGAGGGAGGTCAGGGCCCTACTGAGAAACAATAATAATATGATGATAACAAAATAAACAGTTTAAATGATAATAACAATAATTTTCGAAATAACAACCATAAGATGATTACCGCAACTATCTACAATTAAGCTAACAACAAATAACCAACTCAATAAAACAAATCCAGGACCTGTGGGAATTGAACCCACAGTCCCATTCTCAGTACCTCTGGGTCTCCGGGAATCGAACCCGTTGTCCATGTCTCAATAATATCTCAATAACTCAGGATCTCCGGGAATCGAACCCGCAGTCCTTACCAATAATTCAGGATCTCGAGAATCGAACCCATAGTCCACATTTCAATAATCTCAGGATCTCGGGAATCGAACTCGTAGTCCACATTTCAATAATCTCAGGATCTCGGGAATTGAACCCGTAGTCCACATTTCAATAATCTCAGGATCTCCGGGAATCGAACCCGCAGTCCACATTTTAATAATCTCAGGATCTCTGGAATCGAACCCGTAGTCCACAACAATACAAGTAAAAAGGAATACACAAAGATGAGGTATAATATGCTTAACGATAACTGCGCCGCTAACCAGCGCCAGCGATTACCAAGAAAACTCAAGTAAAACAATTAGGCAACTAGACAGTTAAATACTATCAAATCATGCTTTTCTAACTACTACAGGGTAGGAATATCGAATTTAATAGCTAAAACAGGAATATCGCTCATTGAATATTTTGAGTAAAGTATGTGCTCAACAACCAACGCATGTACACGCCCGTCACCTCGCGTACAAGGCATTTAAAATATCACAATAATATCCTAGGGTGAAAGTCCCCCACACGAGGTTAGACAAGCCACTTACCTCGACTCCGGTAGCAAACCGCTATGAAACAACTCTCTTGCCGCGAATGTCGGCCTCCACAAGTGTAGAATCCGATAAAAATCAATAGAATCACATCAAAATAGGCCAATTGGGCATTACCCAATCAAAATAACTCAAAATACACCAAAACCCACAAGTTGCCAAAACCCGACTTTCGGTACGCTTATCGAAAAATCACGAAAATTATATATTCGGGTTCCTTATCTCAATACGAGTCTAGACATATAAAATTTATCGAAATCGGACTCCGTTTGCCCATTCAAATCAAAGATTTTCTAACATTTAGGCCTAGGGCTCAAACCCACCTTTAATCTTCCAATTTCGGTGAAATAATCATGGATTTCATGATAAACCAACGAATTAAGGTCAAGAAACTTACCCCCGATGATTTCCCGATGATATCCCAGTGTTTCCCCTTCAAATTCCTCTCTTGGAGCTCAACAATGGCGGTTTTGGTGTGTTAGGCCGCGTCTGAAATGTTCTGGACTTAAAGTCTCTGCCAGGCCATTTTACTCTATGCGATCGCAGCTCTGGGCTTGCGATGGCGATGCACAAAATATGGGCAGCCTAATATTCCTCTACGCGATCGCGTGATCCTGGACGCGATCGCAGTGAACAACTCAGCGACCCTACGCGATCGCATGGTCATCTCTGCGATAGCGGAGAGCAAACTCGTCCGGCTCCCCAAACTACCCTACGCGATCGCGTACTACCTCTCGCGATCACACTACCTCTGACCAAATACCCTACGCGATCGCATAAAACCTCACGCGATCGCAATGCTTCAACCTCCAGACTTACGCGATCGCACACCCCACCTTGCGATCGCAGAGCTCCGGGCTTTTCCCTTACGCGATCGCATCCCAAACATCGCGATCGCGATACATCACCACCACTCCTTACGCGATCGCGTGGCCATCGCCGCGATCGCGGAGAGCAAAAATGTTCTGCAATAATTGCAGCAGAAACAGCAGTGCCTTTTGGCACAAATTGGTCCGTTTGGACCCCCGAATTCATCCCGAGGCTCCCGGGACCCCAACGAAAACCACCAACATACTCCAAAACACGATACGAACTTGTTCAAATCATAAAAACACGTCTAACAACATCAAAACCCATAATTCACATCGAATTCAAGCCTAAATTTCTTAAAACTTTCCGAATTGCACATTCGATCTAAAACCCGACCAAACGACGTCCGAATGACCCTGAAAATTTGCGGACATATCCAAAATCACATAACGAAGCTACAGAAAATGTCAGAATTCCATTCCGACCCCCGGATCAAAATCTCACCTCTCGTTCGGATTCGCCAAAATTTCAACATTTGCCATTTCAAGCCTAATTGAGCTACGGACCTCCAAAATACATTCCGAATGCGCTCCCAACCCCGAAATCACCCAACGGAACTAATGGAACCATCGGATTTCCGTTCCGAGATCGTATTTACACTGTTCCGGCTACGGACCATTTTCTAGCTTTAAAGCTCTCATTTAGGGACTAAGTGTCCCAAAATGCTCCAAATTTTAGAACCGACTCTCCCGACAAACCACAATAGCAGAAATGAACTTAGGGGAACAGTTAAATTGGGGATTGGGGCGTAATTTTCTAAAACGACCGGTCGGGTCGTTACATCTTCCCACACTTAAAGATTCGTTCGTCCTCGAACGAGCATAGAAAACATACCTCGAGTAGTGAAAAGATGAGGGTACTGGTTGCGCATATCCTGCTCGGTCTCCCAAGTCGCCTCCTCGACCGGCTGGCCCCGCCACTGAACCTTTACCGAAGCAATGTTCTTTGACCTTAGCTTTCTGACCTGCCTGTCTAGAATGGCTACTGGCTCCTCAACATAAGACAGATCCTTGTCTAGCTGAACCGAAGTGAAATCCAACACATGCGACGGGTCGCCATGGTACCTCCGGAGCATGGAGACATGAAATTCGGGGTGAACTCCAGCTAGACTAGGAGGTAAGGCTAACTGATAGGCAACCTCCCCAATACGCCTCAAAATCTCAAAAGGGCCAATAAATCTGGGACTCAGCTTCCCTTTCTTCCCAAACCTCATAATGCCCTTCATGGGCGAGACTCGCAGTAGAACCCGCTCACCAACCATAAAAGCCACATCGCGAACCTTCTTGTCCGCATAACTCTTCTATCTAGACTGGGCTGCACGAAGTCTGTCCTGAATCACCTTGACCTTGTTCCATTGCATCCTGAACCATATCAGTACCTAGCAACCTGGCCTCGCCCGGCTCAAACCAACCCACGGGAGACCCGCACCTCCTACCATATAGGGCCTCGTACGGTGCCATCTGAATACTAGACTGGTAGCTGTTGTTATAAGCAAACTCCGCCAGTGGCAAGAAGTGATCCCATGAACCTCCAAACTCAATCACGCACGCACGGAGCATATCCTCCAAAATCGGAATAGTGCGCTCGGACTGCCCATCAGTCTGGGGGTGAAACGCTGTGCTCAGCTCCACCCGAGTACCTAACTCCTGCTGTACGGCTCTCCATAACCGTGAAGTGAACTGAGTGCCTCTATCTGAAATGATAGAAACTAGAATACCATGCAGCCGAACTACCTCCCTCATATAGATCTCCGCCAGTCGCTCCGATGAATATGTAGTGCTCACCGGTATAAAATGGGCGGACTTGGTCAGCCGATCCATAATGACCCAAATGGAATCAAACTTCCTAACCGTCCGTGGAAGTCCAGATACAAAGTCCATGGTAATGCGCTCCCATTTCCACTCGGGAATCTCGATCTGTTGCATCAATCCACCCGGACGCTGATGCTCATACTTCACCTGCTGGCAGTTGAGGCATCTGGAAACATAATCAACTATATCCCTCTTCATCCGCCTCCACCAGTAATGCTGTTTCAAGTCCTGATACAACTTCGCGGCTCCCGGATGGATGGAATACCGCGAGCTATGGGCCTCTGCTAGAATCAGCTCTCGAAGATCATCTACATTAGGCACACAGATACGCCCTTGCATCCTCATAACTCCATCATCCCCAATGGTAACATCTCGAGCATCACCACGCCGAACTCTATCCCGGAGGACAAGCAAATGAGGGTCGTCAAACTAACGCTCCCTGATGCGGTCAAATAGAGAAGACCGAGAAACCACACATGCCAGAATCCGGCTGGGCTCCAAAAGATCCAATCTAACAAACTGCCTGGCTAGAGCCTGAACATCCATCGCCATAGGCCTCTCTGAAACTGGTAGATATGCTAAACTCCCCAAACTCTCTGCTCGACGGCTCAAGGCATTGGCAACCACATTAGCCTTGCCCGGATGATAGAGAATAGTAATATCATAGTCCTTTAATAGCTCCAACCATCTTCTCTGACGCATATTCAGGTCCTTCTGCTTAAGCAAGTGCTGCAAGCTCCGGTGATCAGTGTAGATCTCACAAGGAATCCCATATAAATAATGACGCCAAATCTTCAAGGCGTGAACAATGGCAGCTAGCTCCAAATCATGAACAGGGTAATTCTTCTCATGCACCTTCAGCTGTCTCGACGCGTAGGCAATCACCCTACCGTCCTGCATTAATACCGCACCGAGTCCAACTCGTGAGGCATCACAATATACGGTATAGGACCCCGAACCTGTAGGCAACATCAGTATAAGGGCCGAAGTCAAAGCTGCCTTGAGCTTCTGAAAGCTCGCCTCACACTCGTCTGTCCACTGAAAAGGGGCACCCTTTTGGGTCAATCTAGTCATAGGTGCTGCAATCGAAGAGAACCCTCTACGAAACGACGGTAATAGCCCGCCAAACCAAGGAAACTGCGAATCTCAGTAGCGGAGGAGGGTCTGGGCCAACTCTGCACGGCCTCCACCTTCCTTGGATCTACTCGAATACCATTACTCGACACCACGTGGCCCAAAAATGCCACTGAACTCAACAAGAATTCACATTTAGAGAACTTGGCATAAAGCTGCTTCTCCCTCAGAATCTGAAGCACTATCCTGAAATGCTGCTCGTGCTCTTCTCGGCTCCGGGAATATACTAGAATATCATCAATGAAAACAATTACGAACGAGTCCATATAAGGCCTGAACATACTGTGCATCAAATGCATAAAGGCTGCTGGGGCATTTGTCAGCCCAAAAGACATCACGAGGAACTCATAGTGACCATACCGGGTCCTGAAGGCGGTCTTTGGGATATCTGGCTCCCGAATCTTCAGCTGGTGATATCCAGAGCGCAAATCAATCATAGAAAACACCTGTGCGCCCTGTAGCTGGTCAAATAAATCATCAATACGGGGCAAAGGATACCGGTTCTTCACTGTAACCTTGTTCAGCTGACGATAGTCAATACACATACGCATAGAACCGTCCTTTTTCTTCACAAACAATACGGGAGCACCCCAAGGCGAAACACTGGGTCGAATAAAACCCTTGCCCAATAACTCCTGTAACTGATCCTTCAACTCCTTCAACTCAGGAGGAGCCATACGGTACGATGGAATAGAAATGGGCTGAGTGCCCGGAAACAAATCAATAGCAAAATCTATGTCTCTGTCGGGCGGCATGCCCGAAGATCAGCTGGAAATACATCAGCAAAGTCACGTACCACAGGAACGGAATCAATAGAGGGAGTGTCAATACTGACATCCCGCACATAGGCTAGATAAGCAGCACACCCCTTCTCAACCATACGCTGAGCTCTGAGAAAAGAAATAACACGGCTAGGGGTGTGATCTAGAGTACCACTCCACTCAATACGTGGAATGCCTGGCATAGCCGGCGTCACGGTCTTGGCGTGACAATCAAGAATAGCATAATGGGGCGACAACCAGTCCATGCCCAGAATAATATCAAAATCGACCATCCCGAGCAACAATAGATCCGCTCCGGTCTCAAAATCACAAATGGTAACCAAACACGACCGATATACGTGGTCCACAGCCAAAGAATCACCCACCGGAGTGGAAACATAAATGGGGGCACTCAAAGAATCCCGAGGCACACCCAGGTGAGAAGCAAAGTAAGAAGACACATATGAAAAAGTGGAACTAGGGTCGAATAGAACCGATGTCTCCCTGTGACTAACTAGAATAATACCTGTGATAACAGAGTCAGATGCAACAGCCGCAGCGCGATCAGGACTAGCATAGAATCTGGCCTGACCCCCCTCTCGAGGGCGGCCTCTGGAACCCTGACCCTCGCCCCTGGCTGGCTGGGCAGGTGGAGTGGCAGCTGGGGCTAGAATGATAGCCTGCTGACCCCGAGAACCACGCGGATGCTGTGATGACCGATGAGGGGCTCCTCTCCTGCGCCTGGGGCACTCCCTAACCAGGTGGTGAGTATCCCCGCACTCAAAACAAGCTCTGGGAGGATGCGGTGGCTGTGACTGACCGGCCTCACCCCCACTAGTCTGACCCCTGGAAGGACCCCGCGCAGGAGGTGCACTGGAAATTGGGGGAGCATAATAAGGCTCCTGAGGTGCTGGAAGACCTGGAGTACTACCGGCTGCGGGCAATGCTGAGTGAACTGGTCGGCCGGAATAACCCCTGCCAAAACGACCGGCTGATGAAGTGCGGGCACCAGAGAAATGGCCCGACTCACGAGACCTCTTGGCCTCTCTCTCTCTCTCTGCTCTCTAGGGAGCATACTCTCGATCCTCTTGGCAATGCTAACCGCCTGCTAATAAGATATATCTATCTCAAGCTCTCTAGCCATCCTGGATCGGATAGGTGGAACAAGGCCCTCAATAAATCTCCGCACTCTCTCCCGAACCGTGGCTACCAAAGCCGGTGCATGCCTGGCTAGGCGGGTGAAACTGATAGCATACTCCGATACTGACATGGAGCCCTATCGTAACCGCTCAAACTCCGAGCGCCAAGAATCCCTAAGGCTCTGTGGAACAAACTCCCTCAAAAACAGGTCTGAAAACTGCATCCAAGTCAATGAAGCAGACTCTTCTGGACTATCCAACTCATACGTGTGCGACCAATCATAAGCGGCCCCACGAAACTGAAAAGCAGTGAAGGAAACCCCGCTGGTCTCCACAATCCCCATAGTACGAAGAATACGATGACACTCTTCTAGAAAACCCAATGCATCATCTGAAGCCAAACCACTAAACACTGGAGGGTCATATTTCTTGAACCTCTCCAATCTACGCTGCTCGTCCTCAGAGGCAGCTGGTCCACCTCCGGGTTGTGTTGGGGCGGCAAGAGGCATAACCAAAACATTTGGAACCTGTCCCACTGGCACACGCTGCTCCAGTGTAATGGCTGCGGGAGTCTGGGCCCCTCCCCCAGCCTGAGATGTAGCTACGATGAGAGGAAGCAGTCCTGCCTGAGCTAAAGGGGTATACATACTCATGAACTGGGCCAGGGTCTCCTGTAGTGCTGGAGTAGTAGCAGCTGTAGTCGGTGTACCAGGTGCCTGCGCTCCAACCTGGTCTACCTATGGCACCTTAGCAGCAGCGCGCGCGGGTGCTGTGGCTGCACCTCGGGCGCGTCCTTGTCCTCTACCTTGGCCCCGGCCTCTGACGGCGGCAACAGGGGGCGCGGGTACCTGATCATCGCGAGTAGATCGTGTCCTCACCATCTGTGAGAGAATAGAAAGCAATAGTTTAGATTTTTGATGTCAAAAATATCGCACGACAAGGAATCCAAAAGAAATGAAGAGTTTCCTAAACAGTTACATAGCCCCCCGTAGATAAATACAGACGTCTCCGTATCGATCAGCGAGACTCTAAGTAACCGGTCTATGTCCCGTGACTCCTATGAACCTAGAGCTCTGATACCAACTTGTCACGACCCTAGTTTACCAATTGTGAACATGTCGTGATGCCACCCAGTCCCCACGACTAGGTAAGCCTAACACGTTGCGGAATATCAAGTTATAAACACTTAAATAAGAAACATCGGAAAAATAGCATAAAAGATATGTAATCCGTGCCGCTTGGCACATACATCTGTCACACAATGAATAAAACACTACCAAGATCCGGAACCCCACGGTAACACAGACTAAAAGAGAAATACAACTGTGGCTCTATGTGTAAAGAGTATCTAACAACGACATGAAGAAAAATGTCAACTAGTACTACTAGAATAGAAGGGAAGCCTCCGGATCCGCGGACGTAGCGGATCATACCTCGAAGTCTCCCAGAAAGCTGCGGAATCACCTAGTACGAGCCTGCTCTGATGTACCTGGATCTGCACAACAAAAGTGTGCAGAAGAGTAGCATGAGTACACCACGGCGGTACTTAGTAAGTGCCAAGCCTAACCTCGATGGAGTAGTAACGAGGGAGGTCAGGGCCCTACTGAGAAACAATAATATAATGATGAAAACAAAAATAAACAGTTTAAATGATAATAATTTTCGAAATAACAACAATAAGATGATTACTGCAACTATCTACATTAAGCTAACAACAAATAACCAACTCAATAAAACAAATCCAGGACTCGTGGGAATTGAACCCACAGTCCCATTCTCAGTACCTCTGGGTCTCCGGGAATCGAACCCGCAGCCCATGTCTCAATAATATCTCAATAACTCAGGATCTCTGGGAATCGAACCCGCAGTCCTTACCAATAATTCAGGATCTCGGGAATCGAACCCGTAGTCCACATTTCAATAATCTCAGGATCTCGGGAATCGAACCCGTAGTCCACATTTCAATAATCTCGGGATCTCGGGAATCGAACCCGTAGTCCACATTTCAATAATCTCAGGATCTCGGGAATCGAACCCGTAGTCCACATTTCAATAATCTCAAGATCTCCGGGAATCGAACCCGCAATCCACATTTCAATAATCTCAGGATCTCTGGAATCGAACCCGTAGTCCACAACAATACAAGTAAAAAGGAATACACAAAGATGTGGTATAATATGCTTAACGATAACTTCGCGGATAACCAGCGCCAGCGATTACCAAGAAAACTCAAGTAAAACAATTAGGCAACTAGACAGTTAAATACTATCAAATCATGCTTTTCTAACTACTACCGGGTAGGAATATCGAATTTAACAGCTAAAAACAAGAATATCGCTCATTGAATATTTTGAGTAAAGTATGTGCTCAACAACCAGCGCATGTACACGCCCGTCACCTCGCGTACAAGGCATTTAAAATATCACAATAATATCCTAGGGGTGAAAATTCCCCCACACGAGGTTAGACAAGCCACTTACCTCGACTCTGGTACAAAACCGCTATGAAACAACTCTCTTGCCGCGAATGTCGGCCTCCACAAGTGTAGAATCCGATAAAAATCAATAGAATCACATCAAAATAGGCCAATTGGGCATTACCCAATCAAAATAACTCAAAATACACCAAAACCTACAAGTTGCCAAAACCCGACTTTCGGTACGCTTATCGAAAAATCACGAAAATTATATATTCGGGTTACTTATCTCAATACGAGTCTAGGCATATAAAATTTACCAAAATCGGACTCCATTTGCCCACTCAAATCAGAGATTTTCTAACATTTAGGCCTAGGGCTCAAACCCACCTTTAATCTTCCAATTTCGGTGAAATAATCACGGATTTCATGATAAACCAACGAATTAAGGTCAAGAAACTTACCCCTAATGATTTCCCGATGATATCCCAGCGTTTCCCCTTCAAATTCCTCTCTTGGAGCTCAACAATGGCGGTTTTGGTGTGTTAGGCCGCGACTGAAATGTTCTGGACTTAAAGTCTCTGCCAGGCCATTTTACTCTACGCGATCGCAGCACTGGGCTTGCGATCACGATGCACAAAATATGGGCGGCCTAGTTTTCCTCTACGCGATCCCGTGATCCTGCACGCGATCGCATTGAACAACTCAGCGACCCTACGCGATCGCATGGTCATCTCCGCGATCGCGGAGAGCAAACTCGTCCGCCTCCCCAAACTACCCTACGCGATCGCGTACTACCTCCCGCGATCGCACTGCCTCCGACCAAATACCCTACGCGATCGCAATGCTTCAACCTCCAGACTAACACGATCGCACACCCCACCTTGCGATCGCAGAGCTCCGGGCTTTTCCCTTACGCGATCGCATCCCAGACATCGCGATCACGATACATCACCACCACTCCTTACGCGATCGCGTGGCCATCGCCGCGATCGCGGAGAGCAAAAATGTTCTGCAATAATTGCAGCAGAAACAGTAGTGCCTTTTGGCACAAATTGGTCCGTTTGGACCCCCGAATTCATCCCGAGGCTCCCGGGACCCCAACGAAAACCACCAACATACTCCAAAACACGATACAAACTTTTTCAAATCATAAAAATACATCTAACAACATCAAAACCCATAATTCACATCGAATTCAAGCCTAAATTTCTTAAAACTTTCCGAATTGCACATTCGATCTAAAACCCGATCAAACGACGTCCGAATGACCTGAAAATTTGCGAACATATCCAAAATCACATAACGAAGCTACAGAAAATGTCAGAATTCCATTCTGACCCCCGGATCAAAATCTCACCTATCGTTCGGATTCGCCAAAATTTCAACCTTCGACATTTCAAGCCTAATTGAGCTACGGACCTCCAAAATACATTCTAAACGCGCTCCCAACCCGAAAATCACCCAACGGAGCTAATGGAACCATCGGATTTCCGTTCCGAGATCGTCTTAACACTGTTCCGGCTACGGACCATTTTCTAGCTTTAAAGCTCTCATTTAGGGACTAAGTGTCCCAAAATGCTCCAAATTTCAGAACCGACTCTCCCCGCCTTTAATAGGACATTTATGCATTAAATAATTTAGGCTTATACGCCTTTAATTGGATTTTTAAGCATGCTTGCATTTAATATGATATTTAGGCTAGTCCGCCTTCAATAAGACATTTAAGCTTTATTTATCCGCATTATTAAATATTTAAGCACGCACGCCTCTATAGTATTTAAGATGTTTGTTCGCCTTCAAATGGAACACTTAGGCTCGTCCGCCTTTAATAGGACATTTATGCATTAAATTTTAGACTTATCCGCCTTTAATCGGATATTTGAGCACGCTTGCCTTTATAATATTTAGGCTTGTCCGCCTTTAGTAGGACATTTAGGCTCGTCCGCCTTTAATAGGACGTTTAGGCACATTTTACCTTTAATTAAATATTTAGGTTTATCCACCTTTAATTGGATATTTTTGCACATTTATCTTTAAATTAAATATCTTAGGCTCGTCCGCCTTAAATAGGACATTTATGCATTAAGTATTTAGGCTTGTCCACATTCAATAGGACATTTATGCACATTTATCTTTAATTGAATATTTAGGCTCATCAGCCTTAAATAGAACATTTAGGCTTATCCACCTTTAATTGGATTTCTAGGCAAGTTTGTCTTTAATTAAATATTTAGGCTTATCTGTCTTTAATTGAATTTTCAAGCACACTTGCATTTAATATGATATTTAGGATTGTCCGCCTTTAATAGGATATTTATGCGTTAAAATTTAGGCTTAGCCACCTTTAATTGGATTTTTAAGCATGCTTGCCTTTATGATACTTAGGCTCGTCCGCCTTCAATAGGACGTCTAAGCACATTTTACCTTCAATTAATTTTTTAGGCTTATCTTGCCTTAATTGGATTTTTAAGCACACTTGACTTTTTGATATTCGGGCTTGTCCGCCTTTAATAGGGCACTTAGGCTCGTCTGCCTTTAATAGGACAAGTTATGCACATTTTGCCTTTAATTAAATATTTCAATTTATCCGCCCTTAATCGAACATTTATGCACATTTATCTTTAATAATATTTAGGCTTGTCCGCCTTTAATATGGCATTTCTGCGTTATATTAAAGCTTAACCGCCTTTAATTGGATTTTTAAGCACGTTTGCCTATTAATATGGTATTTAGGTTTGTCCACCTTTAAAAGCATATTTGTGCATTAAAATTTAGGTTTATCCGCCTTTAATTAAATATTTAAGCACGCTCGCCTTTATTACATTTAGGCTCGCCCGCCTTTAATGGGACATTTAAGCACTTTTTCCTGTAATATTATATTTAGGCTTGTTCGCCTTTAACATGACATCTATGCATTAAATATTTATATTTATACATATTAATGGATTTTTTTAAGCAAGTTTGCCGTTAATATGATATTTACGCTTGTCATTATATTTAGGCTTGTTCGCCTTTAACATGGCATCTATGCATTAAATATTTATATTTATACATATTTAATTGATTCTTTAAGCAAGTTTGCCGTTAATATGATATTTACGCTTGTCCGCCTTCAACATGACACTTTAGCACATATTCACACGCTTTTCATTAATTTATTTTGACCTTGATGGTCATGCTTTTGATGTTATTACGGAAATACATCATTATCATAAATTATTGCAAAACACATTTATAAACTGCATATTATTGTTGAAAATTATTATTGGCATAAAGCTATATTTTATCAAATCAGTCGGCCGTATTGTATAAGTAAATGCCAAAAAGGTGTCATTTTCATAAGATTATTTTACAGCATATTGCATTTCAATATCTACTCTACTGACGAATTTGTCTTGCAAAAAATATAGCGCAACATCAAGATCAAGCCAAGCTATAATAAATTATATTTTAAATCTCATAGTTATCTTTGAGTGCAGGACTTTACTAATAACAAACTTCAACATGCAAATTTTAAAATCATTGGCACCGCTCCTTGAAAAGGCACTGCATCAAGCTCTCCGCACGAAGGATATTTGCTATTGCACCAAGCTCTTTGCATCGCACCTCGAATATTTTATTATAACTTTGGCATCAGATCAAGCTTTATGTACCATAGCAAGCTTTTTGCACCGCGTCATATTAATATTTGTAATTACAAATCAAGCACTACATATCGGGTCTATCCGCCCTCAAACAGGATATATTGGGTCTATCCTCCCTCAAATAGGATATATGGGGTTCATCCGCCCTCAAATAGGATATATCGGATCCATCCGCCCTCAAATTGGATATATTGGGTCTATCCGCCCTCAAACGGGATATATGGGGTCCATCCGCCCTCAAATAGGATATATCGGGTCCATCCGCCCTCAAATAGGATATATCGGGTCCATCCGCCCTCAAACAGGATATATCGGGTCCATCCGCCCTCAAATAGGATATATCGGGTCCATCCGCCCTCAAACAGGATATATCGGGTCCATCCGCCCTCAAACAGGATATATCGGGTCCATCCGCCCTCAAATAGGATATATCGGGTCCATCCGCCCTCAAATAGGTTATATCGGGTCCATCCGCCCTCAAATAGGATATATCGGGTCCATTCGCCCTCAAATAGGATATATCGGGTCCATCCGCCCTCAAACACGATATATCGGGTCCATCCGCCCTCAAATAGGATATATCGGGTCCATCCGCCCTCAAACAGGATATATCGGGTCCATCCGCCCTCAAACAGGATATATCGGGTCCATCCGCCCTCAAACAGGATATATCGGGTCCATCCGCCCTCAAACAGGATATATCGGGTCCATCCGCCCTCAAACAGGATATATCGGGTCCATCCGCCCTCAAACAGGATATATCGGGTCCATCCGCCCTCAAACAGGATATATCGGGTCCATCCGCCCTCAAACAGGATATATCGGGTCCATCCGCCCTCAAATAGGATATATCGGGTCCATCCGCCCTCAAATAGGATATATCGGGTCTATCCGCCCTCAAATAGGATATATCGAGTCCATCCGCCCTTAAATAGGATATATCG
This sequence comes from Nicotiana noctiflora, assembly GCA_032618575.1. NCBI lineage: Eukaryota > Viridiplantae > Streptophyta > Magnoliopsida > Solanales > Solanaceae > Nicotiana > Nicotiana noctiflora. Next base: position 27,139 of record JASVEL010008081.1, read on the forward strand.
GGTCAATCCACCCTCAAATAGGATATTAAAGTTAATCCTTCCACAAAAGGACATTCTATTTATTTCGACCCGAGTGGTCCCGCTTGCATAAATATTGCCAAAACATACCTTTCATAAATCATTGCCAAATACATTTATCTTTATAAACTAAATCTTTATGTGCTATTGTCGACTATTAAATATGTCACCATAAAATTATTTTTATATGTTGCACAATAAATTCACATTTCTCAAGAATTGACGTCTAAATATTATTTTCATAAGATTATTTTATGGCACATTACAACTTATTTCCTAACGAATTATCTAGTATGCCAAGCTTTGCAAGAAATATAGCACAGCGTGGAACTATATCTTAGCAGTGAACTGGGGCAGTTTGTTGGAGAGGAATACCAAACTCTCCAACAAAGGTCAAGGATCTACTTCGAACTCCGCTCGGCTCGACTCTCAAAATTCCTACCCAAATTCTTATTTCAAACATTTTTCTTTCAATCACGATACCCACAGTCTCTATGATTCGATGCTGCATCAACATTTTTAGGATATGCATCAATCGTTAAATCCTAATCAAGGGTACCATGAGTCTTGAACTACATATGACCTAATTTTCGTGAAACCCGAGATATGTTGGCAACTTGAAACTAAAGTTCGGCCGCAATCATTTTTTATGTCCTCTTGGTTCCATTCCAACCTTGATGGTCGGGACAAAATTGGCTACTAATTCAATATTCTTTGCCCAAAAACTCTTTCATCGTCTCCGGTCAAAGAGGGGCAGCTATTGACATCCAATTTTGTCCCTCCTTTTCTTTAAGCTTCTAATATCACCACTAATATAAAATATCTATTCTACTATTTTTAACACCAACTAGGCCTTTAAAAACTATTACAACTTTTATTATTATTATTATTATTATTATTATTATTATTATTATTATTAATATTACTATTATTATTATTATTATGTCTGTTATTGTTACTATTAATAGTACCACCATAACTAATATTGTTATAACTTTTTTTATATTTGTTTTGTTAACATCTATTTGATATTACCTTATTGTATATATAAAAGTTATTTTTTAATACAAAGAAGTTCAAAAGAATTAATTTGAAGATTGAAATGTCGGCCAAGACAAGGCTTAAATATTTTTTTGTTCACTAAATTAAAGCCTACCAAATTTCCATCTCCATGGCCCATATTTTGCCAAAATTCACCAGACCCAACAAGCCCATCAGCTTTTGAATTAATCCAAATAAAGAGCCCAACAAACTCTAAACCCTACGCCTCTTTCTCCTCTCCATCTCTCTCATTCCACTTTTGTGGATTTTCAGCTCTTCCTCAGCCATGGCAGAGAATTGTCCACTCTATTTTCGTACAAGGTTTCTTACTATCTCTCGCTTCTCGAAGCTAGTCTTGTTCTTTTCCCCGAACTGATATTCTGGTACATTTTAATCCTTTTAAGCTAGAGTGAATCTCTCCATTTTGAGAACTTTCTGAAGCAAATCACGTGAAAGCCTCAAACGTTCGGATTCGAACGATTCTTTTGACCACAAATTCAAAATCAAATCAAGAATTCCCGCTCAAGAGAAAACCCTATATTTTCACTATAAATACTTGCATATCGGAACACCAGGGGGCGGCCTCCTCCTTCTCTGAAACTCCGCAATATTCAAAAATCATATCTAGACCAATTCTTTCTCTATTTGGTTTGCAATTTCAAAATAGAGGCATTTTCTTTTTGACTCAGCCGAGGTAGTGAGTCTAAGGTCGGAGTTTGATAGTGCACCTTAGGTCCTCGTCTTAGTTCGCTGCCCTGCAAGAGGTCCGTATCTTCTTCTCCTTCGATATAGTTCAATTCTGATTAGAGCATGTTCAATACTTGATACATTTTTTTCAAGACATGTTAAGCTAGGCTTCCATATTTAATACTATAAATATGGATATTTTGCTTTTATTTTTGTTTATCTTTAGTTTGATGGAATGATCCTATTGTCACGACCCGGATTTTTCCCCAACATCGGGATCGTGATGGCGCCTACTTGTGGTAGCTAGGCAAGCCACTGTATTCATACTATCCTGTTTTTAACACAATTTCATAATTATTTTATCAACAAACCATAACTTTAATTAAATAAGTGCGGAATACTTTATCGAAATAGAAGTGTAAGGCCCAGAAAACTTTTTTTTCGAGTTATTTAAGATTTCGTCGTGCTAATGTAGGCTACATTATTTTATCTCTTGTGCAAATAAGGATTCATAATATTATGGATATTAATTAGATAGTTTAATAAGGGTATAAGTCTTATTATAAGTGATTTGGGGTCTAAGGAGAGGCCTAAGCCTAATCCAAAATGGAAAATTGCATATTAGATGAAATCTGTAAAAGAGTGCGCACAAGACCTCACTTTGAATGATCATATCTCCGGTTATATAAGGAGTTGTGTGAGGATCAACCTATCAAATTAAAGGCCTTTGCGTCTAGTTTCCAACGCAACAAACCGTTCGTCATTCGGAGGTGTATACAGAAAGTTATGATCCTTTTACTCGTCAGGTGTCAGATGCGCGAAGTCCTGCGCGAAGTGGACTTCGCGCACACTTCGCGCACCTTAGGCAGAATGCTCAGGAAAATGCGCGAAGTCATGCGCGAAGCTTGCACACTTCGCGCACCTGGGCAACACTTCGCGCACCTGGATAGTTTTAATACCCCAAAGACCGGCCTAGAGTGTTCCAAACTCATTTTTGGGGTTATGACTTGCTCTCTCAAGAGGGTTTCATCCCAAACTTCATCCCTATGATCTAAGGTAAGATTTTATAGTTCTTTGAGTAATTTCTACCCCTTAAACACTTATACTAACAAGGATTAATCTTCAAAATCCTTAGATTTTCCTTCTAATTCTTGAATTCTTCAAGAACACCTCAAGTGGAGATTCTTAAAATTCTTACTACAAGAGGTATGTCTATCATCTCCAACTACTCTATGGTGATTATTTATATAAGATACATACATTAGAACTCATGGGAGGGTGATTGGGAGCCATGGGTTCCTAACCTAGGTTATGTTAGTATTGTAGAGGTTGTGAGATGTGTTATTGAGGTATGATTCTTGGTATGGTAGTGTTATGTATGCATGCTTGTGCAAATAGAGTTGTGGGAAGATTGATGAACATAAATAAGTAAAGATAGGGTTAGGGAATGAAGTAATTCTTGAAAAGGGGATTTGAAATCAAGATGCACAACTAGTATTTGATAAAATGCTCAAATGAGCTAGTTTCATGAATATCTTTCTAATATGTGTTTAATTTTGTTATGTCTCATAGTAGATTGGAATTGCTAGAGTTTTGGAGTGTTGTAGTAACTTAAGGAAAGTTCAATCGAGGTATGTATGGCTAATTTTGATTCTTGTAAAATCGCCCAAATGTGTGCGAATTATTTTGGCATGTGTCAAATTGAGAAATTGTACGTAATTCTTTGATTCCCTTGTTGAGCATTCGATTAATGTTGAACTACGTGTGGTGTGGTATGAAATATGAATTGAAAGATAAAACGGTAATCGAGATTGGTAAATAATTGGGAACAACCATTGTGATGGCATATTTGGCTTATTGTGGAAGGAATTTGAAACACCTTAATGGTGGTAAATTGTTGAACATGATTATGTGGGCATTTTCGATTTTGGAATACTTGTAACTTGGTTTTGATATTGGCTTGAGAAGAAATTGAGAACATGAACCAATGTGTAAGTTGCTTATTTGAACTTGTTGAAATTGTGTGTAGTACCTTATCTGCTGATTGAAATTGTTGTGTTTTCAACTGTAAGGCGGGGTCGTGTTGCGAGCCGCAACGTGGGGAAATAAGGTGTGGGTTGGGGTGATAAGGGTGGCCGAGGTAATAAGGGTGGTCAAGGGCAATAAGGATGGAAAGCGATCGAAATCGCTATTGAAAATTTATACAAAAATCAATAATGTGAAATTGTGAAAGGAGACAACAGGAGAGTTTGCAACCTGGGGAGCACTGATTGCTCCTATGTTTGACTACTTGCAATTTATGTTGTTGATTGGTTGTTGTTCCATTTGTTGACCTTGAATGTGCTTGTGTTGAGGCTTATCTGAAATGAGTAAAAGGTGGAAAACATGGTTGGTTGGCTTGATTAGTTTTAATGTAATTTAATGGCTTGAGTTTACTTGGGACAAAGTTTGTCCATACATACCAGTACAATTCAAGTGTACTGACGTCCCTTTTGCCGGGGACGCTACATTCGTGTTATGATTATAGGTGGATCTGTAGCAGGCACTTCAGCACATCGGTAGTAGTATCCTTCATCCTCCACTGCCCGTTTTTGGTGAGCCCCTTTCTTCCTCGGGGCCTTGTGTGTGGTTCATGCCACTTCGGTTTAGATTTCATTTTGGTTTTGTAAGGTATAGCCGGAGCCTTGTTACCGGCAAGTATTGTACTCCCTTTTTGTATCCTAGAGGCTCCATAGACATGTAAACTGTGGGATTCCAGTCTTATGTATATATATTATGTATGTCGGGCGTTGTAAAAACTGCAAACTTGTTAATGAATCACTCGTATGGTTTTATTTGTTTAATGTGAAATCATTCAGGGTTAGTAAGATAGTTGGTTAATGGGAAACAATCAATACATGGGTAACGCGTGGGAATGGAAGGCACCCAGGTCCGCTTGATTGGGGCAACCCGGTCAGGCACCGGTCATGTCCCTCGTTTTGGGGCGTGACAAGAAGTAACTAATTACAAGGTAAAAATCATACTGAAATCCTCTACCCAAGACGTGGAGTCACCAACTCACGAACTACTACTGAATACTACACATAAAAGTTTGAAAGAAATATAACATAATTCTGTTTGTCTCGGAACAAAGAGACTACGGCTAGTAACATAAATAAAGAGAGAGATGCCGGGCCTGCGGACGTCTGCAAGCTACCTCGGTCTCAAATTTGATCAACTCCCACGCAATCGATTTACTACTGCTGCTCCTGATCGTAACCTAGACCTGTGCAAAAATGCACAGAACTGTAGTATCAGCACAACCGACCCCATGTGCTGGTAAGTGCCTGGCCTATCCCGGCGAAGTAGTGACAAGCCTAGGACCAAACACCCACATAAACCTGTGCAGTTCAATATATATGTGTACCACAGAATAACGAGAAATAACCAAGTAATAACACAATAAGGAATATCTCAAAGAGTTCAACAATTAACAACAGTTAATAAGTTCACAAGGAAAACAAAGTAAAATGCAAACACAAGTAATATCAAGTCAAGGAATAGCAAGCAGTTGCACGGCATCACCCTTCGTGCTTTTACGCTCATCCTCACCAAATAAGCAAATAAAGTACACGACATCACCCTTCGTGCTTTTACTCTCATCCTCACATCCATAGTACGGCATGATCCTTCGTACATGGTTCAATAACAGGGCACGACATGATCCTTCGTGCATAATCAATAAAACATGGCACGACATTAACCTTCGTGCAAAAATAATAATCAAGGCACGGCATCACCCTTCGTGCATTATCACTCTTCCTCACCCAAATATTAATCATAGTTAAGGGCAAAGAAAGAAACAGTAATTCATAAACTGTCCCAACAAGGGCAATCAATAATTATCTTCACAACAAGTCCCGACAAGGGAGAAAAATAACAATTCTACAACCTAGCAAAGGTTCAACAATTTATCTGCAAATATGTCTCACAATAAGCATTAACAACGACTCACGGTCATACTAGATGCCAGTGTATGGATGCTCGTCACCACAGCCCATACACCGCACTCGATCACATAACACATAGCACATAATCCTATTGCCTCAAACTAGGATAGAACAAACACTTACCTCGAATGTTTATGAACAATTCAATCTGTGGCAATGTCTTTTTCTTTCAAATTTGGCTCCAATCCAATCATATCTATACACAATTGATTTAATATCATCAATACTACTCAACAAACTAATTCCTAAGACCAATTACAACTTTTACAACATTCTGCCCGGAATAGTGAATTTCGACCCCGGGCCCACATGGTCGGAACTCGGGGTTCGGACCAAAATCTGGTTACCCATCCCCCCATGAGTTCATGTATATGATTTGTTTCAAAATAGGACCTCAATTCGAGGTCCAATTTCCCAATTTATGAAAAACCCTATATTCTAACAAAAACAAGAAATTCTACCATGAAAACCTTTGATTTCTATTGAAAAACATGTTTAATGATGTTAGGAATTGAAAGAATTAAATAAAAAGTGACTTACAATTGTTTTGAAGAAGAAGGAATCCGTGAAGAATCGCAAATGGGTGTTTTTCGGTTGTGAAAAGTGAAGAAATGAACTGAAAATCGTGTTTTACAGGTCTCTGTGTTCGCATTTGCCAACATGGGTTCGCAATTGCGAACCCCGACCAATTTCTGAAGTTTGAAAAATAAGCGAAGGCTGGGAAGTTCGCATTTGCGAACTTCTGTTCGTATTTGAGAACACTGGCAGGAAAGGGGAGTGTTCGCATTTGCGAACACAGGCAGTAAAGGGCAATGTTCGCATTTGCGAACTATTGTTCGCATTTGCGAACAAGGCTGGATTTGGGAATGTTCGCATTTGCGAACATAGGTAGGACAAGGGGATGTTCGCATTTGCGAACAATTGTTCGCATTTGCGAACAAGGCTGGGTCATGAGGGGCTTCGCATTTGCGATCAGGGTTCGCATTTGCGAGCCCTGCCTTGTTCTGCCCCCTTCGCAATTGCGAGAAATGCTTCGCAATTGCGAAGCCAACAGTTGGGTGAAAAACCAGTAGTGCAAAAATTTAGAAATTGATCCTACGGCCTATCAAATCTTTACCGAGCCCCCGGGCTCCAAACCAAACATGTACACAACATCAAAAACACATTATGAACTTGTTCGTGCGATCACATCGCCAATATCACATCGTTTTCATCAAATCAAGCCTCAAATTCATGATTTTCATACTTTTGGTTTACAAAACTTTCAACTTGGAACTCAAGGTCCAAAACATCTCAAACGACATCCGAATGTCACCAAACTTTACAGAAACCACATATATAACATTTAAGACTTGTACCGGGCGTCGGAACCAAAATACGAGCCCGATACCAAGGTCAATTAATTCATTTCCTTTAACAATTACGTCAAAAACAATTTCATAGAAAAATTCATAACTTGGGCTCTAGGCCTCCGAATTCGACTCCGGACGCATGTCCAAGTCCCATATTTTCCTACGGACTTTTCGGGACCATCCAATCTCGAGTCCGGGTCCGTTTACCAAAAATGTTGACCGAAGTCAACCATATAAATATTAATATCATTTTTATCCAAATTTCTCATAGAATTCATATTTTCTATCACAAAATCTTTCCGGCTACATGCTCGGATCGTGCACGTAAATCGAGGCAATATGGAATGAGGTATTCAAGGCCTCAGAAGCTCGAAATGATTAATAAAATAAGTGATGACCCTTTGGGTCGTCACAATCTCCACCTCTAAAACAACCGTTCGTCCTCGAACGGACAAAAGAAAGAAGTACCTGAGTCAGGAAACAAGTGTGGGTAGCGGCTCCGCATATCGGACTCGGACTCCCAGGTCGATGCCTCAGGAGGCTGACCTCTCCACTGAACACGCACAGAAGGATAACTCTTCGACCTCAACTGTCAAACCTACCGGTCTAGAATGGCCACCGGTTCCTCCTCGTAAGATAGATCATTGTCCAATTGGATAGTACTGAAGTCTAACACATGTGTGGGATCGCCGTGGTATCTCCGAAGCATAGATACGTGAAAAACTGGATGCACAGCCGATAAGCTAGGCGGCAAAGCTAATCTGTAAGCCACCCCTCCCACTCTGTCTAGAATCTCAAATAGACCAATATACCTAGGGCTGAGCTTGCCCTTCTTCCCGAACCTCATCATGCCCTTCATAGGCGACACTCGGAGCAATACTCGTTCACCAACCATGAAATCTACATCTCGAACCTTACGATCATAAGTCTTCTTCCTGGACTGAGCTGAATGCAATATCTCCTGAATAGTCTTGACCTTATCCAAGGCCTCCTAAACTGAGTCTGTACCCAACAACCGAGCCTCTCCCGGTTCAAACCATCCAACTGGTGATCGACATCGCCTACCATACAACGCCTCATACGGAGCCATCTGGATGCTAGACTGGTAACTGTTATTGTAGGCGAACTCTGCTAATGGCAGAAGCTGGTCCCACGAGCCTCCGAAATCAATAACACAGGCTCGAAGCATGTCCTCAAGAATCTGAATAGTCCTCTCGGACTGGCCATCCGTCCGAGGATGAAATGCCGTACTCAACTGAACCTGGGTGCCTAACTCCTGCTGGACCGCTTTCCAGAACCGCGAGGTAAACTGCGTTCCCCGATCAGAGATAATAGATACTGGCACCCCATGGAGACGAACAATCTCCCTAATGTAAACCTCCGCTAACCTCTCCGACGAGTAGGAGACGGATACTGGAATAAAGTGTGCTGACTTGGTCAGCCTATCAACAATGACCCAAATAGCATCAAATTTCCTCCGAGTCAAAGGAAGTCCAGTAACGAAATCCATAGTGATCCGCTCCCATTTCCACTCGGGAATTTCAATCCTCCGGAATACACCACCAGGTCTCTGGTGCTCATATTTCACCTGCTGACAATTTAGACACCGAGCGACATACGCAACGATATCTTTCTTCATTCTGCGCCACCAATAGTGCTGCCGTAAGTCCTGGTACATCTTCGCGGCGCCCGGGTGAATAGAATACCGCGAACTGTAGTCCTCCGCTAAGATTAACTCTCGAATCCCTTCGACATTGGGCACACAAACTCGACCCTGCAATTTCAATACCCCATCATCATCTAGATTTACCTGTGTGGCACCTCCCCGCTGTACTGTATCTCTCAACTCACGCAAATGAGGATCATCAAATTGCCTCTCACGGATACGCTCTAATAAAGAAGAACGAGCGACCGTGCAGGCTAACACCCTACTAGGCTCAGAAATGTCTAATCTCACGAACCGGTTGGCTAAGGCCTGGACATCTAGAGCTAATGGTCTCTGATTGACCGGAATATATGCAAGACTACCCATGCTGGCATACTTTCTACTCAATGCATCGGCCACCACATTGGCCTTACTTGGGTGATATAATATAGTAACATCATAGTCTTTTAGCAACTCTAACCATCTCCGTTGTCGTAGATTCAACTCCTTTTGCTTGAACAAGTACTGTAGGCTTTTGTGATCAGTGTACACCTCACATGTCACACCATATAGATAATGCCTCCAGATCTTTAAGGCATGAACCGCTGCTGCTAACTCAAGATCATGAACTGGATAATTCTTCTCATGTATCTTTAACTGCCTCGAGGCATAAGCGATAACCTTACCATCCTGCATCAATACCGCTCCAAGCCCTGTACGAGATGCGTCATAATAAACTGTATAAGGCCCCGTACCTGTAGGTAGTACCAACACTGGTGCGGTGGTCAAGGCTGTCTTGAGCTTCTGAAAGATCGCCTCACACTCCTCTGACCACTGAAACTGGACACCCTTCTGGGTCAACCTGGTCATCGGGGCTGCAATAGAAGAAAACCCCTCTACAAATCGACGGTAGTAACTTGCTAATCCCAAGAAACTCCGGATCTCGGTCACTGAAGCTGGTCGAGGCCAATTCTGGACTGCCTCAATCTTCTTTGGGTCTACCTGAATACCTTCCACTGATACAATGTGACCCAGAAATGCTACCGAACTCGGCCAGAACTCACATTTAGAAAATTTGGCATATAGCTGGTTATCTTTCAGAGTCTGAAGAACCACTCTGAGGTGTTGCTCGTGCTCTTCCTGGCTGCGGGAGTACACCAGGATGTCATCTATAAAGACTATCACGAACAGATCTAAGTAAGGCCTGAATACCCGATTCATCAACTCCATGAATGCTGCCGGGGCATTGGTCAACCCGAAGGACATGACCAAGAACTCATAATGCCCATATCTAGAGCGAAAGGCTGTCTTAGGAATGTCAGCCGCCACGATCTTCAGCTGATGGTAGCCTGACCTCAAGTCTATCTTAGAGAATACCCTCGCTCCCTGGAGCTGGTCAAACAAATCATCAATCCTCGGCAGTGGATACTTATTCTTTATTGTCACTTTGTTTAATTGCCGGTAATCAATACACATTCGCATCGAGCCATCTTTCTTCTTTACAAATAGTACAGGTGCTCCCCGGGGGAAACATTGGGCCTGATAAAGCCCTTCTCAAGAAGGTCTTGCAATTGATCTTTCAACTCTTTTAGCTCCGGCGGGGCCATACGATAGGGTGGAATAGAGATGGGCTGAGTGCCCGGTGCCAGATCAGTACAGAAATCAATATCCCTGTCGGGTGGCATGCCGGCAGGTCTGAAGGAAAAACCTCAGGAAACTCCCGTGTAATAGGGACTGACTCAATGGAAGGAACCTCTGTGCTAGAATCATGAACATAAGCCAGATAAGTTAGACACCCCTTCTCGACCATGCGTCGAGCCTTAACATAGGAAATAACAGTGCGAACGGAGTGGCTTGAGGTACCTTTCCACTCTAGTCGGGGTGATTCTGGCAAGGCCAAAGTCACAAGCTTAGCATGACAATCTAGAATAGCATGGTATGGGGACAACCAGTCCATCCCCAATATGACATCAAAATCCACCATATCCAAAAGCAACAGATTAACACGGGTCTCAAGACCCCCAAATATAACTACGCACGAATGATGCACTCGGTCGACTACAATGGAGTCACCCACTGGTGTAGCCATATAAACTGGAATAACCAGAGCATAGCTGGGCACGGCCAAATACGGCGTAAAGTAGGAAGACACATACGAATATGTAGATCCAAGGTCAAATAATACTGAAGCACCTCCGCCACACACAAGAATGGTACCTGTAATCACGGCTTCTGATGCCTCTGCCTCTGGCCTGGCTGGAAAAGCATAGAATCGGGGATCTGCACCTCCCCTCTGAGCTGCGTCTCTAGGACGACCATCAACTGGCTGACCTCTACCTCTGGCTGGACGGTCTCCACCTCTACGGTCTCGACCTCCACCTCTATAATCTCTATCCCCGCCTCTAGCTGGTTGGGCAGGCTGAGGGTCAGCTGGGGCCTGAATCATAGGATGAGGACCTCGCTGCTGAGAGTTGCCCGCTGCTCGAGGGCAATACCTGATAAAATGACCTGGGTCACCACAACCGTAGCAACTCTTAGACTGATAGGGCTGCTGGCCCTGACGGCCTGAATGGCCTCCACGAACACTCCGAAGAGGCTGAGCATTAATAGGAGGCTGGTCTGAATAATGCCCCCAAAAACCACGATCACCTGGTCCACCCTGTGAAGCCTGAAGGGCGGAATGAAAAGGCCTGGAAGACTGGCCTTTATCAAAGGATTCTCTGCCACCGGAGGAAGAACCACTAAACCTGCCTGAATGACGAGGCCTCTTGTCTGAAGAATAACCGCCTCCCCGAGCAAGAGCCATTTCAACTCTGCGTGCTGCATTAGCTGCCTCCTGAAATGATATGTCACTCCCCACGCCCATAGCCATCTGGAGTCTAATTGGCTGATTAAGCCCATCTATAAACCTGCGGACCCTCTCCCGCTCTGTGGGAAGTATCACCACTGCATGATGAGCCAAATCGACAAATCTGATCTCATACTGTGTTACCGTCATAGAGCCCTGATGGAGGCGCTCAAACTGCCTCCGAAGTACATCCCGCCGAGTAGCAGGGAGAAACTTCTCCATAAATAGTTCCGCAAACTGATCCCATGATAAAGCTGGGGACCCTGCTGGTCGAGTCAAGCAATAATCTCTCCACCAAGTCTTGGCGGATCCTGCAAGCCTGAATGTACAGAAGTCAACTCCATTTGTCTCCACGATCCCCATAGTCTTGAGAATCTCATGGCAACTAAATAAGAAGTCCCGAGGATCCTATGATTTGGCACCGCTGAATGTAGTGGTAAACAGCTTGGAGAACCGATCAAGTCTCCATAAAGAATCAGGAGTCATGGCCGCTCCATCTCCGGCATGAGCTGTGGTACCTGACTGAGTGGCCACAGCTGGCTGAACCACTAATGCCTGAGGCTGAGGAGCTACTGGCTCCAGAGTACGAGCAATAGGAGTCTGGGCCCTTCCTCCAGCCTGAGAAGCGGCTGGTGCAACTGATAATAAGCCTGCTCTGGCAATGCTGTCCATAAACCCCGCTATTCTGACCAAAGCCTCCCGAAGATCCGGGGTAAATAAAGCCTCTCCTAGGACCTGAGCTGGGCCCACTGGAGCTGCTGGGACTGGAACCTCCTCGTCAATCTCAATATGAGGCTCCACCTCTGGAGTAGCTGCCTGGGGCTGAGCTCTACCCCTACCACGGGCTACGATACGGCCTCGGCCCTTGCCCCTCACGGGAGCTACCTGGGGCTCAGGCTGCTGGTCAGCGGACGAAGGAGCGCGTGTCCTCACCATCTATGAAAGGACAGAGTAGAAATTCAATCAGTATTTGAGGAACAAATCGCACGACAAGAAGGATCAAATGAGAGACTCTTTCCTAACTCAATAGACTCCAGAGGACAAGTACGGACGTCTCCGTACCTACTTCTCAAACTCTACTAAGCTTGTTCGTGAGTGGTGAGACCTATGTAACCTAGAGCTCGATACCAACTTGTCACGATCCGGATTTTCCCCCAATATCGGGATCGTAATGGCGCCTACTTGTGGTAGCTAGGCAAGCTACTGTATTCATACTATCCTATTTTTAACACAATTTCATAATTATTTTATCAACAAACCATAACTTTGATTAAATAAGTGCGGAATACTTTATCGAAATAGAAATAACTAATTACAAGGTAAAAATCATACTGAAATCCTCTACCCAAGACGTGGAGTCACTAACTCACGAACTACTACTGAATACTACACATAAAAGTTTGAAAGAAATATAACATAATTCTGTTTGTCTCGGAACAAAGAGACTACAGCTAGTAACATAAATAAAGAGAGAGACGTCGGGCCTGCGGACGTCTGCAAGCTACCTCGATCTCAAATGTGATCAACTCCCACGCAAACGATTTACTGCTGCTGCTCCTGATCGTAACCTGGACCTGTGCAAAAACGCACAGAAGTGTAGTATCAGCACAACCGACCCCATGTGCTGGTAAGTGCCTGGCCTATCCCGGCGAAGTAGTGACAAGCCTAGGACCAGACACCCACATAAACCTGTGCAGTTCAATATATATGTGTACCACAGAATAACGAGAAATAACCAAGTAATAACACAATAAGGAATATCTCAAAGAGTTCAACAATTAACAACAGTTAATAAGTTCACAAGGAAAACAAAGTATAATGGAAACACAAGTAATATCAAGTCAAGGAATAGCAAGCGGTTGCACGGCATCACCCTTCGTGCTTTTACTCTCATCCTCACCAAATAAGCAAATAAAGTACACGGCATCACCCTTCGTGCTTTTACTCTCATCCTCACATCCATAGGCATGATCCTTCGTACATGGTTCAATAACAGGGCACGGCATGATCCTTCGTGCATAATCAATAAAACATGGCACGGCATTAACCTTCGTGCATAAATAATAATCAAGGCACGGCATCACCCTTCGTGCATTATCACTCTTCCTCACCCAAATAACAATCACAGTTAAGGGCAAAGAAAGAAACAGTAATTCATAAACTGTCCCAACAAGGGCAATCAATAATTATCTTCACAACAAGTCCGGACAAGGGAGAACAATAACAATTTTACAACCTGGCAAAGGTTCAACAATTTATCTACAAATATGTCTCACAATAAGCATTAACAACGACTCACGGTCATACTAGATGCCAGTGTATGGATGCTCGTCACCACAGCACATACACCGCACTTGATCACATAACACATAGCACATAATCCTATTCCCTCAAGCTAGGATAGAACAAACACTTACCTCGAATGTTTATGAATAATTCAATCCGTGGCAATGTCTTTTTCTTTCAAATTTGGCTCCAATCCAATCGTATCTATACACAATTGATTTAATATCATCAATACTACTCAACAAACTAATTCCTAAGACCAATTATAACTTTTACAACATTCTGCCCGGAATAGTGAATTTCGACCCCGGGCCCACATGGTCGGAACTCGGGGTTCGGACCAAAATTCGGTTACCCATCCCCCCACGAGTTCATGTATATGATTTGTTTCAAAATCGGACCTCAATTCGAGGTCTAATTTCCCAATTTATGAAAAACCCTATATTCTAACAAAAATAAGAAATTCTACCATGAAAACCTTTGATTTCTATTGAAAAACATGTTTAATGATGTTAGGAATTGAAAGAATTAAATAAAAAGTGACTTACAATTGTTTTGAAGAAGAAGGAATCCGTGAAGAATCGGAAATGGGTGTTTTTGGGTTATGAAAAGTGAAGAAATGAACTGAAAATCGTGTTTTACAGGTCTCTGTGTTTGCATTTGCGAACATGGGTTCGCAATTGCGAACCCCGACCAATTTCTGGAGTTTGAAAAATAAGCTAAGGCTGGGAAGTTCGCATTTGCGAACATTTGTTCGCATTTGCGGAAAGGGGAATGTTCGCATTTGCGAACACAGGCAGTATAGGGGAATGTTCGCATTTGCGAACTATTGTTCGCATTTGCGAACAAGGCTGGATATGAGAATGTTCGCATTTGCGAACTATGGTTCGCATTTGCGAACATAGGCAGGACAAGGGGATGTTCGCATTTGCGAACAAGGCTGGGCATGAGGGGCTTCGCATTTGCGATCAGGGTTCGCATTTGCGAGCCCTGCCTTGATCTGCCCCCTTCGCAATTGCGAGAAATGCTTCGCAATTGCGAAGCCAACAGCTGGGTGAAAAACCAGCAGTGCAAAAATTCAGAAATTGATTCTACGACCTATCAAATCTTTACCCGAGCCCCCCGGGCTCCAAACCAAACATGTACACAACATCAAAAACACATTATGAACTTGTTCGTGCGATCACATCGCCAATATCACATCGTTTTCATCAAATCAAGCCTCAAATTTATGATTTTCATACTTTTGGTTTACAAAACTTTCAACTTGGAACTCAAGGTCCAAAACATCTCAAACGACATCCGAATGTCACCAAACATTACAGAAACCACATATATAATATTTAAGACTTGTACCGGGCGTCGGAACCAAAATACGAGCCCGATACCAAGGTCAATTAATTCATTTCCTTTAACAATTACATCAAAAACAATTTCATAGAAAAATTCATAACTTGGGCTCTAGGCCTCGGAATTCGACTCCGGACGCATGTCCAAGTCCCATATTTTCCTACGGACTTTTCGGGACCATCCAATCTCGAGTCCGGGTCCATTTACCAAAATGTTGACCGAAGTCAACCATATAAATATTAATATCATTTTTATCCAAATTTCTCATAGAATTCATATTTTCTATCACAAAATCTTTTCGGCTACATGCTCGGATCGTGCACGTAAATCGAGGCAACATGGAATGAGGTTTTCAAGGCCTCATAAGCTCGAAATGATTAATAAAATAAGTAATGACCCTTTGGGTTGTCACACCTATGATTAAAGTTATTAGAAGTAAAAATTGTTTAAGAAGGTTATGTTCTGGTTTATGTTACTAGAATGTGTCTGCCTGATGTTTGATAAAATGTTCATCAAAATATACTCTATTTTATTTGCATACTTTTCTGTTAGATGTTGTAACATAAGAAAGACTTTGTTATTGGTAGTTGCGATTAAGAATTCTTTCACTTAGACATTATGCTTAAGACTCCTAACAGTTGGTTTAAAACAGATTTAGCTAAATGAACATTGTAGAGTGAGGATTTGATTTACTTTGTGTTACACCAATAAACATGTCCATAGGAGTTTAATTTAGCTTACGGAGTATGGAATGAGATCTCTTCTTTGTTATGAAGTGTAAATTCTCATACATGACTGCAAGCAATCTATTTAATGAGTATACTTTAAGAAGATAATCTTTAGATGACAAATTATTGCTCACTCCTTTAAACATTGAAAAGTTGCATTTTATTAAAGTATGAATGTATTCGTTTTCTTGCCCTCGAGATTTGGAAAATTTGACTTTAGACTTTCCTTCCTCGGAAGTTTAGATGCCATACCTATAGAATTTCATACATGTTATTAGAGGCGTGTATTTAAGTAACTAAAGGTATTGATATAAGTTTAGTTGCTTCTTTTACTCTTCTCTAGAAAAGCATATCTTTAGAGGTGATGTGACGAACTTGTGAATACTGATTTTTAGCCATTTGAATAAAGATGGAACTTTTACATAAGGAATCTGTCTAATTAGCTGAATGACTAAAATGATCTTCTATCTTTGTCCTTAAATTTTCTCGCTATTGAATGATCTTGCTTTTCATCGTAAACTAAAAATTAATTTTTTAGGAATCTGGTTGAATTTCAAAGACCAGAAGAAAAGAGAATAGCTACTACTCTTGTTTACTAAGTGTCTCCGTCATTGTGATCCTTATTTTAGGAATAACTCGATCGCTTAGTCAAGATTATAAGTTAAATATACACATGTGTACTTGTGAATCTTATGCATGTTGCCCTTTCCTGCTTTCTATAGAATTTACTTGTCATGCTATTAGAAAGTTATTTTATATGGTTAAGATCTCTATCTACGAATAATGTTTCGCTTCGACAAATGCGTTAACATTACTTGAGGTGCTCTTGTTAGAAAACAGATTGTAGAGATTACTTTAAAATGCATATTATTCATAATCCTCAATAAGTTGAGGCAGTACTAATATGGAGAGAATAACTAACCAAATGATATATTGATGACTAACATATTTGTCTATCCCATCTGCCGTAAAATGTCATGCTATCTTGAAGTATCAAAAATCTATCTTTGTTCTTTCACATTTTTTTTAAATCCTTGTTGTAGTAATGTAAAATATCTGGAAATTAAGAATTGTGAATTGATGCATTTTTTAATGTGGAGCATTTCAATTGTCCTTATAATTCATATAGTATAAGGCTTCCTTACTAATCTTTACTTTCCCTTTTCTTTGCATGAACACTTGGATCGACATGAATCTCCTTCTCCGCACGTGGAGTCTTATTGCGAGACTTCCCATACCTGATCATGGAGTCATCACATTCTACGCCGTCATCCTTAGAAAGTACTAAATAGCAAGAAAACAAGCGAAACGCTTGGGGGCGTCTATGGCGTTCTTATTCTCTTTATTATTTATTGTACCTAATCTTTTGCTGTTGCTAATTTAGGTGTGTTTGATATTTTTCTCAATTTTGGGATTCAATTATCTAGCTTCTTCGTCCCGTACTTAGTAATATCTCACATGAGAGGCAGTTAGAATAAGAAGTTTAAAATTAGTAATAACTTTCCACCCAGTTGCCACTAGGGTACCTATTTTTCTAAGTAAGCTACTATACTCCTAACATTATTTCAAGCAAGATCAATTTGTTAAACTGAGACTTTTGAGAACTTGTCATAAAATTTGTCTTTATTATTGTTAAATTGGAGTTTTCTTCAAAAATGTTGTAGTTCCAATTAAGTATAACTAACTAGGTTTTTTTTTTGAAAGACAAGAACTATTTCAATCAAGCGTTGCATTTCAGCTCACTTCTTTTAAATTACGTAATTTAAGGATATACTCTTTTTGTAGTTTCATATGAAAAAGCTTTTCTTAGAATATAAGAGTTAAAGCCCAAACTATTTATTCGGTTGAGTTTGAAATGCTTGAAAGCAATTTTCTTTCACAATTATGAATTAATATAATTCTAAAATGACTCAGTTCTCTTCATGACATTATTGTACAGTTATTTTTTTAAAACTCAATTGACAAACGTTTTCTTTATGCACACACATGTTACTACTTATTTTATTTTATCAATTAATCTAAGTTTGGTTGGTAATCGTTATTAACGGATCTTGAAGAATGCTTAACACCTTCTCTTTAGGATAATTAGAACTCTTACCTAGAACTTCTTAAGTTAAGCAGACCATAAAATAGAGTTAGCTTTAACTATTATCAAGCTAAAATTGGTGTCCTAATCACTACAGGAAAATAGGTCTACCGGAACAGTTATTTTGGCAACGGTCCTTAAACCGTTGCAATAGAGTAGGTATGGTAACGGTTACAACCGTTACAATAGAGTTTGGATGAAATCAGCACGCTTTACATACTAAACCGTTCCAGTTGGCAGTTCACTGTTACCATAGGTATTCTATATAGTAACGGTTTTGTCAACCGTTCCAATAGGTCTATTTGTAGTAACGGTTTTATAAATTTTTGTACTATGGGAACGGTTATTTTATTCCCTCCTCATTTTCACCCTTAATTTTTCTAAACCCGCCAATATAACCCATTTTTCATTTTATTTGTTATTTATTTTATTTTGGTAAATATAATAACTAAACTAAAATTTCGCACTTGTCTTCCTCAAGCTCTGGTAGCAAACATTTCAAACCCAGCAAGTTTTCACCTTCCTCAAATCACCAGCAAACCTATTCTCACCTTCCTCAAATCACCAGCAAATTTGAATACCCAAAACCTAAAATTTATTTGTTAAAAAAAATCCCTAAAATTTCTAACCCAAAACTCCCAAATCTCCAAAGTCCCAAACTCCATTTGTTTCACTCGAGGAAGAGAGGAAAAATCAAAGTTAGAACATTCACAGTAAACGTCGCTGCGGTCAGGTTGGCCCCCATTTCCCCTGTGACGACCCAAAGGGTCATCACTTATTTAATTAATCATTTCGAGCTTCGGAGGCCTTGAAAACCTCATTCTATGTTGCCTCAATTTACGTGCACGATCCGAGCATGTAGCCGGAAAGATTTTGTGATAGAAAATATGAATTCTATGAGAAATTTGGATAAAAATGATATTAATATTGATATGGTTGACTTCGGTCAACATTTTTGGTAAACGGATCCGGACCCGAGATTTGATGGTCCCGAGAGGTCCGTAGGAAAATATGGGACTTGGACATGCGTCCGGAGTCGAATTCTGAGGCCTAGAGCCCAAGTTATGTATTTTTATGTGAAATTGTTTTTGATGCAATTATTAAAGGAAATAAATTAATTGACCTTGGTATCGGGCTTGTATTTTGGTTCCGACGCCCGGTACAAGTCTTAAATATTATATATGTGATTTCTGTAAAGTTTGGTGACATTTGGATGTCGTCTGAGAGGTTTTGGACCTTGAGTCCCAAGTTTGAAAGTTTTGAAAACTAAAGGTATGAAAATCATGCATTTGAGGCTTGATTTGATGAAAACGAGGTGATATTGGCGATGTGATCGCACGAACAAGTTCATAATGTATTTTTGAGGTTATGTGCATATTTGGTTTGGAGCCCCGAGGGCTCGGGTGAACTTTGGATAGGCCACGAGGTCAATTTTTCATGTTAGAAGTTGCTGTCTGCAACTGGTCTGCAGAGTTCACAAATGCGAACAATAGTTCGCAAATGCGAACTCCCCACTATTCTGCAGAGTTCGCAAATGCGAACTCCCCCCTATTGTGCCTGAGTTCGCAAATGCGAACAATAGTTCGCAAATGCGAACTTGACCCTACTGTGATTGTGTTCGCAAATGCGAACTGGCCACTATTCTGCCTGGGTTCGCAAATGCGAACAATAGTTCGCAAATGCGAACCTCCCATATTTAGCCTGTGTTCGCAATTGCGAACAATAGTTCGCAAATGCGAACTTCCCAGTTTTGCCTTGGCTTCGCAAATGCGAAGAAAAGTTCGCAAATGCGAACTTCCCACCCTTAGCTTATTTTTCAAACTCCGGAAATTGGTCGGGGTTCGCAATTGCGAACCCATGTTCGCAAATGCGAACACCGAGACCTGAAAAACACGAATTTCAGTCATTTCTTCACATTTTACAAAACCAAAACACCCATTTGCGATTCTTCAAGGATTTCTTCTTCATCAAAACGATTGTAAGTCACTTTTTACTTAATTCTTTCAATTCCTAACATCATTAAACATATTTTTCATAAGAAATCAAAGATTTTCATGGTAAAATTCTTGTTTTTGTTATAAAATAGGGTTTTTCATAAATTGGGGAATTGGACCTCGAATTGAGGTCCGATTTTGAAACAAATTATATATATGAACTCGTGGGGGAATGGGTAACCGGATTTTGGTCCTAACCCCGAATTCCGACCATGTGGGCCCGGGGTTGAAATTCACTATTCATGGCGCAGAATGTTGTAAAAGTAGTATTTGGTATTAGGAATTAGTTTGTTGAGTATAAT
The DNA here is from genome assembly GCA_032618575.1 of Nicotiana noctiflora. NCBI lineage: Eukaryota > Viridiplantae > Streptophyta > Magnoliopsida > Solanales > Solanaceae > Nicotiana > Nicotiana noctiflora. Next base: position 47,465 of record JASVEL010008081.1, read on the forward strand.
TGATGATATTAAATCAATTGTTTATAGATACGGTTGGATTGGAGCCAAATTGAAAGAAAAGACATTTCCACGGAGTGAATTGTTCATAAGCATTCGAGGTAAGTGTTTGTTCTATCCTAGCTTGAGGGAATAGGATTATGTGTTATGTGTTATGTGATCGAGTGCGGTGTATGGGCTGTGGTGACGAGCATCCATACATTGGCGTCTAGTATGACCGTGAGTCGTTGGAAAATAATTATTTTGAGATATATTACAGATGAATTGTTATTGTCCTCCCTTATTGGGACTTGTTGTGAAGATAAACATTGATTGCCCTTGATGGGACGGTTTATGATTTACTATTTCCTCTTTGCCCTTAACTGTGATTGTTATTTGGGTGAGGAAGAGTGATAATGCACGAAGGGTGATGTCGTACCATGTTTATTTATTTATGCACGAAGGTTAATGCCGTGCCATGTTTATTTATTGATTATGCACGAAGGATCATGCCGTGCCCTATTATTGATTATGCACGAAGGATCATGCCGTGCCCTGTTATTGAACCATGTACGAAGGATCATACCGTACTATGGATGTGAGGATGAGAGTAAAAGCACGAAGGGTGATGCCGTGCAACTAATTGCCGTTCCTTGACTTGATATTACTTGTTTTTCCATTATATTTTATTTTGAGTGATGTCGTGCAACCATTTATCATTCCTTGACTTGATATTACTTGTTTTTCCATTATATTTTATTTGAGTGATGTCGTGCAATCATTTATCATTTCTTGACTTGATACTACTTGTGTTTTCATTATACCTTGTTTTCCTTGTGAACTTATTAACTCGTTGTTAATTGTTGAATTCTTTGAAATATTCCTTATTGTGTTATTACTTGGTTAATTCTTGTTATTTGTGGTAATATATATATTAAAGAATTGGGATCGGGTGGTACGCCTACCATAAGATATAATTATTGATACAATGAGATCGGGTGGTATGCCTACCACAAGATAATAATTATTGATACAGATGGGAGCGGGTGGTACGCCTACCACGAGATATGAAAAGGAAAATAAAGAATTGATACACGAAAGTAAGATTTAATTCTGTGGATTAGATTAATCTGGACATGATGAGTTTATTGATTGTTATTGCAGAGTAGAGTATTTCCTTATAAATGTTTATGTACATATATATATATATATATATATATATATTGCAACTGCACAGGTTTATGTGGGTGTCTGGTCCTAGGCTTGTCACTACTTCGCCGGGATAGGCCAGGCACTTACCAGCACATGGGGTCGGTTGTGCTGATACTACACTTCTGTGCATTTTTGCACAGGTCCAGGTTACGATCAGGAGCAGCAGCAGCAGTAAGTAGATTGCGTGGGAGTTGATCATATTTGAGACCGAGGTAGCTTGCAGGCGTCCGCAGGCCCGGCGTCTCTCTCTTTATTTATGTTATTAGCTGGAGTCTCTTTGTTCCGAGACAAACAGAATTATGTTATATTTCCTTCAGACTTTTATGTGTAGTATTCCATAGTAGTTCGTGAGTTGGTGACTCCACGTCTTGGGTAGAGGATTTTAGGATGATTTTCACCTTGTGAATTGTTATTTCCATTTTGATTAAACATTCCGCATTTATTTAATTAAAATTGTGTTAAAAACAGGATAGTATGAATACGGTGGCTTGCCTAGCTACCACGAGTAGGCGCCATCACGATCCCGATGTTGGGGAAAAATCCGGGTCGTGACATTTGATAACGGCATCACCGACTTATTTACGACGAAAAAGCTTAGTAGAGTTTGAGAGGTAGGTACGGAGACGTCTGTACTTGTCCTCCCGAGTCTATTGAGTTAGGAAAAGTCTCTCATTTGTTCTTTCTTATCGTGCGAATTCATTCTTCAAATGTTAAATTGAATTTCTACTCTTGTCTTCCCACGAATGGCGAAGTCACGTACCGCTTCTTCAGCCGAACAATGGCACAGGCTGGTGATAGATCAACTATGCCTTCAAAAGTTTTACGGAGGTCGGATAGGTTTCACCAAACTCTTCCCTACCACCTTCAGCGGTGCATCTTTTGAGAACCCACGGGATCGTGCTTGACCGATGTTATGAGGAATTACAGAACGTGGGAATAGTCGAATGCGAGGGGGTTCATTATAATGTGCTATGGAGGGAAAACAGAAGTAGTGGGAAGATAATGTATTTACCACACCAGTTATGGTCCCAACGGAAGATGCAATTATATCAGGAGATCATCCAATAAATCGTGTTGGGTTTCAACGGACCTAGACGTCCGGTCGATGTGTTGGAATTGTGAAGGACAAATATGGTGAGTTATTGGAATGTATATATATGGTATGGAAAGGTCCTCCAAATAATTTATACATATTTAAGGTTGGTTCTTTTCATGGGGTAAGAATCGCCCCCAGAGAATGACGAAGAGTATATGAGTAAATGGGGTAGCTCAAGCAGTGTTAAGCCAACATAGCAAAAGAGGAAATTGGCCGTCGATGTTTGTGACAAGCCTACGAAGAGGGCAAACCGGCCAATGCAACGCTATCTACTAAACTCTATTTTAAGAAAATGTTCTGAAGACGTCACCCCCGAGATTCTCTGCAATATGTAGTATGTGCGATCTGAACGGTTGTACCAGGTCACAATGACTGTGTCCGAATATATATTGCCATGAGCAATAAGTTAACTGATCCTTAAAGGAATTGTTGTGAATGTGGAATATTGGAGAAATACAATTTTAGGAAAGCACTCAGGCTACACGCTCCATTGTAGTTAATAATTATCCTACATGGCCAGCCAGATGTAGAGGTTATGATGTTAGAGGTGGAGGTGAAAATCCTAGAGGTGGAGACCCAGCCATTGTTATAATTTTTATGATATGTGGGAGGTCACTACACCAAATGTGGTCATCACACGTATAATTCAGATTGTTATAGACGGAATAATTTTCCCTTAATTTGATTTGGTTTTTGAAAGAAAATTTAGGCGAGTCCTTTTAACATGCTCCATTCATGAGCGAGCATCGTAATCATCAAATCTACTTAGGGAAATACTCACGTTGAGATATTACATGAGGATAGACATCCCTATTATTAGGTGTTAGTCACTAAAATATCCATGAGGCTAAGAGTGACTTTATATTACTTATTACAATGGGTTTTGATATAATTTTCGGATAACTAATTTTAATCGTTAATTGTGCTCCCTATTAGTATGAGGGCTTATTTTATGTCGTGATTATCTTTGACGGACAATTATTGAAAGGAAGAAAGAAAGGAAATGAAAAATTTCAGATGATATGATGTACAAGCACTGTGATTCAGAGTTGAGGATGAGATCCTCCTATTTTTGGCATAATGTGAAATATTTCTAAGCCGAGCTTCAGTTGCGGTGGATATCATATGAGGACTGGGTCCTGGTAGTAAGAGTTTATGTGTTTAAAATTCTTCTTTTATGAAATTAATATTTTCGTATTGCATTCGTAAATAAGAGTCATGTCCGTTAGGACTATTTGACAATTCTTGTATAGTTTCTATTCATATTTAGCCATTTCTATTTTGAAACCGTTGAGCTTAGCCTTTGAGACGAGCACCAGGTGTGTATAAATATGACTCATTAATTCAAAAAAATAATCACGAGGTCTCCATACCTCATTCTGAGTAAAGTGGGATTTGTAGAATAAGGTATTTGATAACAGGGTTAATTGACGATGTTGTAATTTAAGAACAACTCTTATAGCCAGACTTCAGAGTCATGGATATGTGCATACGCATGAGGTGTTCGTGCCTTATTTAGACTTGTTCGTTGTAGTCTTCATTGTTTCCATATTGACATACTCCTGCGGTCATGAGGAGCATGCGCAACATCTCAGAGTGACTTTGCAGACTCTGAAAGATAGCCAACTATATGCAAAAATTTCGAAGTGTGAATTTTGGCTAAGTTCAGTTGCATTCCTGGGTCATATTATGATCAGTGGAAGGTATTCAGGTAGACCCAAAGAAGATTGAGGCAGTCCAGAATTGGCCTCGACCAGCTTCAGTGACTGAGATCCGGAGTTTCTTGGGATTAGCAGGTTACTACCGCCGTTTTGTAGAGGGGTTTTCTTCTATTGCAGCCCCGATGACGAGGTTGACCCAGAAGGGTGTCCGGTTCCAGTGGTCAGAGGAGTGTGAGGCGAGCTTTCAGAAGCTCAAGACAGCCTTGACCACCGCGCCCGTGTTGATACTACCTACAGGTGCAGAGCCTTATACAGTTTATTGTGACGCATCTCGTACAGGGCTTGGAGCGGTATTGATGCAGGATGGTAAGGTTATCGCTTATGCTTCGAGGCAGTTAAAAATACATGAGAAGAATTATCCAGTTCATGATCTTGAGTTAGCAGCAGTGGTTCATGCTTTAAAGAGGAGGCATTATCTATATGGTGTGACATGTGAGGTGTACACTGATCACAAAAGCCTACAGTACTTGTTCAAACAGAAGGAGTTGAATCTACGACAGCGGAGATGGTTAGAGTTGCTAAAAGACTATGATGTTACTATATTATATCACCCGGGTAAGGCCAATGTGGTGGCCGATGCATTGAGTAGAAAGTATGCCAGCATGGGTAGTCTTGCATATATTCCGGTCAATCAGAGACCATTAGCTCTAGATGTCCAGGCCTTAGCCAACCGGTTCGTGAGACTAGACATTTCTGAGCCTAGCAGAGTGTTAGCCTGCACGGTCGCTCGTTCTTCCTTATTAGAGCGTATCCGTGAGAGGCAATTTGATGATCCTCATTTACGTGTGTTGAGAGATACAGTACAGCGGGGAGGTGCCATACAGGTAAACCTAGATGATGATGGGGTATTGAAATTGCAGGGTCGAGTTTGTGTGCCCAATGTCGAAGGGATTCGAGAGTTGATCTTAGCGGAGGCCCACAGTTCATGGTATTCTATTCACCCGGGCACCGCGAAGATGTACCAGGACTTACGGCAGCACTATTGGTGGCGCAGAATGAAGAAAGATATCGTTGCGTATGTCGCTCGGTGTCTAAATTGTCAGCAGGTGAAATATGAGCACCAGAGACCTGGTGGTGTGTTCCGGAGGATTGAAATTCCCGAGTGGAAATGGGAGCGGATCACTATGGACTTCGTTCACTGGACTTCCTTTGACTCGGAGGAAATTTGATGCTATTTGGGTCATTGTTGATAGGCTGACCAAGTCAGCACACTTTATTCCAGTATCTGTCTCCTACTCGTCGGAGAGGTTAGCGGAGGTTTACATTAGGGAGATTGTTCGTCTCCATGGGGTGCCGGTATCTATTATCTCTGATCGGGGTACGCAGTTTACCTCGCGGTTCTGGAGAGCGGTCCAGCGGGAGTTAGGCACCCAGGTTCAGTTGAGTACAACATTTCATCCTCAGACGGATGGCCAGTCCGAGAGGACTATTCAGATTCTCGAGGACATGCTTCGAGCCTGTGTTATTGATTTCGGAGGCTCGTGGGACCAGTTTCTACCATTAGCAGAGTTCGCCTACAATAACAGTTACCAATCTAGCATCCAGATGGCTCCGTATGAGGCGTTGTATGGTAGGCGATGTCGATCGCCAGTTGGATGGTTTGAACCGGGAGAGGCTCGGTTGTTGGGTACAGACTTAGTTCAGGAGGCCTTAGATAAGGTCAAGACTATTCGGGAGAGATTGCGTTCAGCTCAGTCTAGGCAAAAGACTTATGCGGATCGCAAGGTGCGAGATGTAGATTTCATGGTTGGTGAACGAGTATTGCTTCGGGTGTCGCCTATGAAGGGCGTGATGAGGTTCGGAAAGAAGGGCAAGCTCGGCCCTAGGTATATTGGTCCATTTGAGATTCTAGACAGAGTGGGAGGGGTGGCTTACAGATTAGCTTTGCCGCCTAGCTTATCAGCCGTGCATCCAGTTTTTCATGTATTTATGCTTCGGAGATACCACGGCTATCCCACACATGTGTTAGACTACAGTACTGTCCAATTGGACAATGATCTATCTTACGAGGAGGAGCCGGTAGCCATCCTAGACCGGCAGGTTCGACAGCTGAGGTCGAAGAGTTATCCTTCTGTGCGTGTTCAGTGGAGAGGTCAGCCTCCTGAGGCATCGACCTGGGAGTCCGAGTCTGATATGCGGAGCCGCTACCCACACTTGTTTCCTGACTCGGGTACTTCTTTCTTTTGTCCGTTCGAGGACGAACGGTTGTTTTAGAGGTGGAGATTGTGACGACCCAAAGGGTCATCACTTATTTAATTAATCATTTCGAGCTTCGGAGGCCTTGAAAACCTCATTCTATGTTGCCTCGATTTACGTGCACGATCCGAGCATGTAGCCGGAAAGATTTTGTGATAGAAAATATGAATTCTATGAGAAATTTGGATAAAAATGATATTAATATTGATATGGTTGACTTCGGTCAACATTTTTGGTAAACGGATCCGGACCGAGATTGAATGGTCCCGAGAGGTCCGTAGGAAAATATGGGACTTGGACATGCGTCCGGAGTCGAATTCTGAGGCCTAGAGCCCAAGTTATGAATATTTATGTGAAATTGTTTTTGATGCAATTATTAAAGGAAATAAATTAATTGACCTTGGTATCGGGCTCGTATTTTGGTTCCGACGCCCGGTACAAGTCTTAAATATTATATATGTGATTTCTGTAAAGTTTGGTGACATTTGGATGTCGTTTGAGAGGTTTTGGACCTTGAGTCCCAAGTTTGAAAGTTTTGAAAACTAAAGGTATGAAAATCATGCATTTGAGGCTTGATTTGATGAAAACGAGGTGATATTGGCGATGTGATCGCACGAACAAGTTCATAATGTGTTTTTGAGGTTATGTGCATATTTGGTTTGGAGCCCGAGGGCTCGGGTGAACTTTGGATAGGCCACGAGATCAATTTTTCATGTTAGAAGTTGCTGTCTGCAACTGGTCCGCAGAGTTCGCAAATGCGAACAATAGTTCGCAAATGCGAACTCCCCACTATTCTGCAGAGTTCGCAAATGCGAACAATAGTTCGCAAATGCGAACTCCCCCCTATTGTGTCTGTGTTCGCAAATGCGAACAATAGTTCGCAAATGCGAACTTGACCCTTCTGTGCCTGTGTTCGCAAATGCGAGCTATAGTTCGCAAATGCGAACTGGCCACTATTCCGCCTGGGTTCGCAAATGCGAACAATAGTTCGCAAATGCGAACCTCCCCATATTTAGCTTGTGTTCGCAATTGCGAACAATAGTTCGCAAATGCGAACTTCCCAGTTTTGCCTTGGCTTCGCAAATGCGAAGAAAAGTTCGCAAATGCGAACTTCCCACCCTTAGCTTATTTTTCAAACTCCAGAAATTGGTCGGGGTTCGCAATTGCGAACCCATGTTCGCAAATGCGAACACAGAGACCTGAAAAACACGAATTTCGGTCATTTCTTCACATTTTACAAAACCAAAACACCCATTTGCGATTCTTCAAGGATTTCTTCTTCATCAAAACGATTGTAAGTCACTTTTTACTTAATTCTTTCAATTCCTAACATCATTAAACATGTTTTTCATAAGAAATCAAAGATTTTCATGGTAAAATTCTTGTTTTTGTTAGAAAATAGGGTTTTTCATAAATTGGGGAATTGGACCTCGAATATATGAACTCGTGGGGGAATGGGTAACCGGATTTTGGTCCTAACCCCGAATTCCGACCATGTGGGCCCGGGGTTGAAATTCACTATTCATGGCAGAATGTTGTAAAAGTAGTATTTGGTATTAGGAATCAGTTTGTTGAGTAGAATTGATGATATTAAATCAATTGTTTATAGATACGATTGGATTGGAGCCAAATTGAAAGAAAAGACATTTCCACGGAGTGAATTGTTCATAAGCATTCGAGGTAAGTGTTTGTTCTATCCTAGCTTGAGGGAATAGGATTATGTGTTATGTGTTATGTGATCGAGTGCGGTGTATGGGTCGTGGTGACGAGCATCCATACACTGGCGTCTAGTATGACCGTGAGTCGTTGGAAAATAATTATTTTGAGATATATTACAGATGAATTGTTATTGTTCTCCCTTGTTGGGACTTGTTGTGAAGATAATTATTGATTGCCCTTGATGGGACGGTTTATGAATTGCTGTTTCTTTCTTTGCCCTTAATTGTGATTGTTATTTGGGTGAGGAAGAGTGATAATGCACGAAGGGTGATGCCGTGCCATGTTTATTTATTTATGCACGAAGGTTAATGTCGTGCCATGTTTATTTATTGATTATGCACGAAGGATCATGCCGTGCCCTATTATTGATTATGCACAAAGGATCATGCCGTGCCCTATTATTGATTATGCACGAAGGATCATGCCGTGCCCTGTTATTGAACCATGTACGAAGGATCATGCCGTACTATGGATGTGAGGATGAGAGTAAAAGCACGAAGGGTGATGCCGTGCAACTAATTGTCGTTCCTTGACTTGATATTACTTGTTTTTCCATTATATTTTATTTTGAGTGATGTCGTGCAACCATTTATCATTCCTTGACTTGATATTACTTGTTTTTCCATTATATTTTATTTGAGTGATGTCGTGCAACCATTTATCATTTCTTGACTTGATACTACTTGTGTTTTCATTAAACCTTGTGAACTTATTAACTATTGTTAATTGTTGAATTCTTTGAAATATTCCTTATTGTGTTATTACTTGGTTAATTCTTGTTATTTGTGGTAATATATATATTAAAGAATTGGGATCGGGTGGTACGCCTACCATAAGATATAATTATTGATACAATGAGATCGGGTGGTATGCCTACCACAAGATAATAATTATTGATACAGATGAGAGTGGGTGGTACGCGTACCACGAGATATGAAAAGGAAAATAAAGAATTGATACACGAAAGTAAGATTTAATTCCGTGGATTAGATTAATCTGGACATTATGAGTTTATTGATTGTTATTGCAGAGTAGAGTATTTCCTTATAAATGTTTATGTACATATATATATATATATCTACTGTTGTATATGTATATATATATTTCTACTGTACAAGTTTATGTGAGTGACTGGCCTTAGTCTCGTCACTACTTCGCCGGGATAGGCCAGGCACTTACCAACACATGGGGTCGGTTGTGCTGATACTACACTCTGCGCTCTTTTGCGCAGATACAGGTGACAGCAGCAGCGGCAGCAGTAAGTAGATTGTGTGGGAGTTGATCATATTTGAGACCGAAGTAGCTTGCAGGCGTCCGCAGGCCCGTCGTCTCTTTCTTTATCTATATTATTAGCTGGAGTCTCTTTGTTCCGAGACAAACAGAATTGTGTTAAATTTCTTCAGACTTTTATGTGTAGTATTCCATAGTAGTTTGTGAGTTGGTGACTCCACGTCTTGGGTAGAGGATTTCAGTATGATTTTCACCTTGTGATTTGTTATTTCCATTTCGATAAAGTATTCCGCATTTATTTGATTAAAATTGTGTTAAAAACAGGATAGTATGAATACAGTGGCTTGCCTAGCTACCACAAGTAGGCGCCATCACGATCCTGATGTTGGGGAAAAATCCGGGTCGTGACATCCCCCTCCCCCGTAACTTCTCTCTTCCACCAATCCCCTGATGTTTCTTCTCTGGTTAGGTTTTCTTTTTTGCGATTCTCTCTGGCGACAAGACGATTCAGAATTTGAGCTCTTCGGATCAAGATTCTTCATCTTGTAAGCTTTTTATTGATCTATTTTTCTCTTATATCATTACTGTGTTGTTACTTTTTTTTTTTTGATTTTTTGGTTTAGGGTTTCTTTCAAGGTTAATGCGCAAGTTTTGATAAGGCCTGTTATTTTTTCAAAAATCATAGTTAAGGTTAATTAACACATAACTATAACTGATTTTTAGAGTTAATATCTGTCGGTTTATTGGGTGTTGCTAGGTTTCTGATGGAAGTGATCAGTGAGAGGTCTAAGCAAAAAGGCTAAGTTAATCTCGAATATAATTTCAGCTTGTGTGTTGTGGGTCATATGGAAATGATAGATGATTTGAGGGGAGATCAGAACCTATTCTCGTGCTGAAATATATTGTTCACATTTTCGTGCTCTTTGTTAAACTGAAAGATTTATATGTAGCGGTAAATTTAATAGATTTCCTATGTAATTTACAGGCATAGCCTGTCCTTATCATTGTTGATTTCATGTACATGCTTGATCCTATTATAGTTATGAATATAATATTTTGTATTTGCTTATCAAAAAATATTAATAGGAGTAGTACTACAAGAAAGCATTCAGGTAAAGAACCAATAGCTTTCGTGTAGGTTAGTCTTAACACATACAGAAGCAAGCGAAGTGACAACCAACAATCTGACAGGGCAACAACTTTCAGTTAGTTTACCATTTCTTATAAGAGTGAAAATCAATTGCATACTGTAGTTTGTTGCGAAGATGTGCAGTGATCACTGGATATTGATCACCCAATAAGTAGTTTATCCTTTTTGTTGAAGGAAACTTCTTCATAGAAGAAGTCGTGTAGAAAACTTGGTCCTGCATTCACAGAGAAGGTTCACTTCTCTTATTACTACGAAATAGGAATCCTGACTTAAGCGAAAAGTACTTATGCCTTCAGTCATGCATTTTGACAGATGAAAATTTATTTTATACATTCTCTAAAGTTGAAATATCAATCACATAGAAAGCATGGAAATCAGCAGACTTAATGTACTAGTGCATCTTACATTTTGTCAATAAGAAAAACATACCCCTTAAATCTGTACTTTAGTATTAACTCCAAAATGAATCACTTTAAATAAGCTACAACTTTGGTTGATTGCATATGATAGCAGTGAATCAACTATTTAAATATTTTTTATCATTACAAATAGATACTAAGGCATGTACAATTTGAAGGCTATGATGATAAATTTAAGTGAACTAATTAAGTTTCAGTTTTTGAAGAGATTAGTTGTATTTCGCACTAAGATTTAGTCATGCATAGCTTTTAATACTCAGAAATCCATTGATATTAGTTTGAACATTTGCATATTAGTGTTCATTTCGATACAGCAAATCTCTCCCTTCTCATCCTTCTTCCCTTTATCTTAATACCATCATATAAACTTTCGAATTCCTTTTCCAGGTAAGTGAGATCTTGAGACATTCATCTCTACCTTCTGTTGCAAGAATCTTAAGTCATCTTCGTAGTCATGGTAGGCACAATTATTTTCAGGCCATCATGTGTTGTAGCTTAGTAATGAAAATATGTGGTGAAAATGTTATGACAACTGTCTATGAAATCAAGTTTTGATGTTGGTTTCTATCTTTATTGGTGATGGCAACAACATGTATGATTTCACTTACGTAGAAAATGTTCCACATGCTCATGTATGTGTTGAACGAGCTCTCGCATCAGGGGGTGCAATAGCAGAGAAAGCTGCTGGGCAGGTAACGCTTCTCTCTCTCTCTCTCTCTCTCTCTCTATATATATATATATATATATATATATATATATATATATATATATATATATATATATATATATATATATTTGGTTGTATGTTCTGTATTTTTTTTTTGAAATCTTTGTTATAAGCAGCTGCTATGATCTCATGCTTTGCCGTATGCTTTCAATTTAATCATATCTATGTATTTTGACTTGTGAAGTTCTAACCGACGTATGAAAGTATCCAGGATCATGCACTGTCATAAAAATCTTTTGAGTTAACATTGGAGTCTCATCCATTTCTGCACCCAGCCTCATAATTGCGATTTGTGATTAATGTTGCAAGAAAAGTAAGATGAAGAATATTATGTCATGCAGCTATAGAATATTTTGTTGTAGTCTTGCATAGAGGTCTACCAGACCGTTTATTTCCTAATCATGCATGTCCTTTCTGAATGTCAAGTTCCAATTAACCCCTTCCCTGTATGCAGCAATAAAATCCTTAGGATCTTGGGCTATGGTGAACAAAATTGGTTTTATTCATTTAAGCTAGGTATTTGCACATTGCTTTTAATTTGATGGCAGTCCTTCATTGACCTATCCTGTCTAATATCAGTTTCTGTGAACTTCAGCACTTTTCTGGTAATTGGTAAGACATCTCCAGTTACCTATCAGGTCCTTGGGCATCTGAAAGCATGTCTAGTTTTGGCTTTTGGGTATGTTCTCGTTCGTGATCCCTTCAGTTGGCGAAACATTCTGGGCATCTTCATTGCCGTGGTTGGAATGGTTGTATATTCTTATTATTGTTCTATTGAGAGCCAGCAGAAGTTTACAGAGGCTGCATCCCAGCTATCTCAGGTGTCTAAGCTACCTTCTTTAGTATTTTTCATAATCCTTGGTGTTTTTTCAGCATGGACAATAGGGAAGCATAATCTATGATGCATCTGTTAACTTTGTAGATCTATAGATTTTCAGCTAGTTAGTTACTCTTATCCAGTTTTCATGAGTTATACACAGACATATAGAGATATATATAATCCTACTCCCCCTCTTCCAGCTAGGCCACAAAATACTATCATTCTGAAACGGGTATATCATCTATATTTAAAGGAAAATTTACAAGACTTTTATCCAGAGAATGAGTAATTTAAATTCTAGCTATCTTGCCTTTTTCATTTCAGGTGTTTGTGCTGGTGGTTGTGTTGTATTGTGGGTTCTGGAATATCTCTTCTTGTTGGTCCAACAGTATGTTCTATTCTCTTTATTTTACTCATTTGATTCCTGTAAGAATTTTGGACTATCTCTTTATTTCAAATAATACTTGAAAATTATTTATGAAAAATCAACTTCAGACTGTCGTGACACAAATCAACCATGCCATTGGAGCAGAAGGTGTAGTTAGCATGGAATGTAAAACTATCGTTTCCCAGTATAAAGAGATGATATGGAATTTACTAGTACCAGGGGTATATCCTCTTTCGCTCTTATTATTAATTGCACATTTCAGTGTGCATAAGATGTCATTGTAATTTGCAGGTGAAACCTGATCAAGTTTGTTCACAAGCAGGTCTATGTTATTTTAGTGGAGCTCAACGTATCAGGTATCACCTCCCCTTTGATTTTATTCTCTTCTTGTGATACTGCTTTTAACTTGACATGCCATTGAAGTTCATATCATTGAGAAGTTCTTAGAAAAGTTGTTTAGGATATAACATTACTTCCCATATTTGAAAATTGCGGTTATGACTTCGAATCTAAAAGAAGAAAAAGAGTACTGCTAAAATTATTGTAGATGCCAATATAACAGGAGATTTTAGAGTTCTTGAATTGTTTTTATTTAGGCACTCAACGTCTTGTCTAATTTCCACATTGTCTCTGTTCAATTTTTTGAATACTGAACAATATCTGTTTGGCCTAAAAGGTGGCACTTGCGGCTATTTGTATTTTGCAATCCAACATGATTATCTTCTTTAGTACAATCAGTATAATGTCTTGAGAATGTTGTTTACTGTTTATGCTCCATATTAACTATTTAGTCCTTTAATTATATGTCAAATGTGTTTTTACTATTTTTTTAACCAAATTCCTTGCAGCTTTAATATCAGAAATGTAGTTGAAAGGGAAATTGAAGGAAGTTCTGTTGGTGAAGCACCATTGTGCACTACCTGTGAGATGGCAGTTGTTTGGATGCAGAACCAACTCAAACAGAAGGAAACAAAGGAGAGAGTACTAGAATATGTGAATCAGGTAAATGTCACAACTTAATTTGCTGGTAGAAGCCAATAAGTAGTACATGACATTAACAACAACAACAACCCAGTATGTTCCCACAAGGTGGGGTCTGGAAGTAGTACATCACATCATCCTAATTTTGGTGTTTTACAACTTTGTGAGAAATTATCAAGTCCAATGGGAGAATCTGTAATCGATTGCAGTATGATCTTAGCCATGCCAAATATTACATTCACTATTAAAGATAAAGCTTATATGCTCACTCCAAAACAAGTTGCATTCCTCTTCCTTTCAGTTTATGTTATTACATTGAGTACTCGAGTACATCAACATGCACATCTGTGGTATCCAACCTAAATATTACACCACATTTTAGTCATATGAGTTTCAGTGAATTCGAAAGCAACTAGAGAATTGAAGTTCTGACCTATGAAAACACACACACATATCAAAAAACAAAACAAAAGTGCACCAATTTGCTTAAATGCTACTAGTAAATTATACACTCTGAAGATACAAAATAAAAGGAAATTTTCTAATATTTTGATGGATATGCTAGCAATAACACATTGGAATATGAGTCAAAGAGAGTTGAAAATGAAACAGAATGCTTCAGAGAACAAGATTGCAAATAGGATAGAAACAAGAATCTGTATTTTTTTTACGGGAATAAGACAATTGGGTTCATCCCAAAAGCATGTAACATAAATTTTTAGGATAGGCTTGAACCAGGAACATGAGTGAAACTACTGCAAAAGTAGAGAGACTTCACCACCCTAACACGAGGCAACTCCATCTAAGACATGAACTTAAATGAGCAACTTTTTTTATGACAACAAATAAGCAACTTTACTAGACATCAAGTAGACAAATCTGGTCAAGACCAAATGCTGTAAATGAACTTGCTATGTAACATTTGTTATGAAATGCCTCTTATATACCTCATCCAAGGGTTTGTAATTATGTTTGTGATTCTTCTTATGAATTATTCTTCACTTTACCATCATAGCTTGATAGTTTAAAAGTCTTGGTCTTTGACAATAATATAAGATTGTTATAATTTTGCGTATAGTTTGTTGAGATGAATAAGTTGGATTAATAAAAGAAGAACGAAAACAGTTAAATGCTTGAGTATTCTTAGACCGGATTCTATTGAAGTGTAATAATTTTATTTATCCCCTTTTGTAGGTGGAGTAATCAAGAAATGGATGATGAAGACGATGAAGAACTAGACCTTACTTGAAATGAATTTTGTATTGTTATAGATGAATGTTCTAGGAATCTTTTGTTACCAACATTTTTGAAACTTATTTACTCTTTTGAAATGTATTAAACTTATGTAGTCATGGGTAGAACATTTGCTTTATGGATAATTTTGTATTATTAATAATTTTATTTTATGATGTATTTAAATTTTAGTGTTATTATAATTTATTATATTATAAATATTTATTTATAACAGGTACTATATTTTGGTTTTAACTAAACTGATACAATAGCCTACCAAAATCGTTGCAATAGAACACAAATGGCGTTCCAATAGACAATGTAAACCGTTGCAATAGGTCCTATAAACTGTTCCAAATACAAATATAACCGTTACCATAGCCTAAAGAAACTGTTGCTATATCCAACATAACCGTAGCAATAACTTACAAAAGGGATGCTTTAAATTATATGGTAACGGTTAAAAACCGTTGTATAAACAATATAGTAACGGTTTTGAACCGTTCCAACTGAAAAGAATAACCGTTCCTACAGAGGAAGGCAAAACCGTTGCAATAGACTAATCTATTGTCACGGTGATGCAAACCGTTGCAAGAACCGTTCCAGTAGACCTATGGGTACGCCGGATGATGTGACGGTTTGTAAACCGTTCCAATATCCCTATGGCAACAGTTTTGTTGTCTGTTGGAACGGTTTTCCAACCGTTACCATAGACCAATTTTTCAGTAGTGAATTCACCGCTAAAATAGTTAGGTGGCGACTCTCTTAATTAATAAAACATGTAGAATTACCAATATGTTATACTCTAGTTTGACCAAGTTAAAATGGGGTATAACAAGTAGCTAGATACCAGCTTATACGTCCAGTTTCAGAATCATGCTTATATATATCTAAGTGTATTCGCTTTATATTAACTTGTTTTAGTTTTGGAATTACGTGATAACTATATCTAATTACTGAATCGTGTTTAACTACTATATTAACTACTCTACTCTAATCTAGATCGAACTCATATAGCTGTTAATTATTACAACCATTCCTAATAAATTACAATGATTGTACGAATTATAATTACAACTAAAGAGAAGAAACAGAAATAACTTCATCGAAAATCAATTTAACTTCATTTGTTCATCATAATTTCTATTTACACCTTCAGGAAGCACAAGTGTACCTGATCAAATGAAACAAATTGATGAGTTCTAAGGAGATGAAGGACAGAATAAGTCAGCAATGGCAGCAGCAGAGTATCAACAGCAAACAAGAGCAGGAAATAACACAGCAACTCCCAAACTCAATAGACAAACAGCAAACAACTCGAGAAAATCATAAATCCAAGCTAGTTGAGATAACACAGCAAAGAAACACCAGCAAAGATCCCAGGAACAATTCTCGACTCGTAGCTAAGCAGAAGAAAATTTCTGAACTTTTGAACCCTAAGAATTTTTGAACTTCGAATTCCTAAACTGTGTGAACCTTTTTTAATTGCCAACCCCCAGAATTTTTGTGAACTTTTGAACTTCCGAATTCCGCCCCTTTTTCATGCTTGTAAAAGCCTATTTATAGAGTTATTTCGGGGGGAATTTCAAATTAGTTAATTCTATTTCCCTCCCTTACTTTTTTTAATTAAATACATTAAGGTCTAGTAAAATTGTAATGAAATGCCCTTGAACCCCTGCTAGAAGGTTCTGGGATGTTCTTTTGTGTTCTATTAGGTAAGTTTTACCTAGTTACCCCCACTTGCTAAGGTTTATTACAAAATTACCTTTTAGCTCTACCTAGTATACCTCTTATTATCCAAGTAATTTCTGAAAAACCAAGCACTAAAGTCATTTTTGTTCCCACGGGCTCTATTTAATCTACAAGAGTACCATTTACCCTTCCCCTTTTACCCCTTGCATTTATTATAATTACCCGACCTACATCAGGTCTATCAAGACTAGGGTAACTTGAATGTATTTAACAGATAGCCCCCCAAAACATGTCTTAAAACATAACCAATCTCACACTATAGGCCTTTTCAATATTAGCCATTATCAGAACTCATACTTAGCTTGCAAACACAGCCATAAAAGCATTTGCACGTATAACCTAGGTACACATAAGCACTCAAATGTTCAGAAGAAACTAACATGCAAATTAGATTGCAAATATAGTCAGATTCATGTTGTTTTGCACAAATAAATCTAATCACGGCTTAATTTCAAATTAATCAGAACTCAGAAGGAAAATTTGATAATGGTTGAATTCCAACTAATTAAAACCCTAATCGAGATAGGATATACTGAACAATCACATAAGAATGGCTAATAGCATATGATTTACAAGTAGCTAATATCAGAACTTAAGAACACGTAGGCGATTTTAGGCACATATGAAATAAATTCAAGGCAAATATGAACAAGTATGAATCAAGATATGAAATAGAGATAGAAACATGCATAGGAATATATTCAAGTTCTAAGCATGATAAGCACATAAAGAGACAAGTTCCAAAACAAGTGAACACATAAAAGCACTGAACAGGATAAGGTATTTATCTTTTAGGGCCTTTCTTTCTTTTTCCTTTCTTTTTCTTCCTTATTTTCTTCTTTTTCTCTTTGTTCTTTCATTTTTTATTTTTCCAGAGTTTCAGAGACTCTTAGTCTCCTGGGTATCAGATCTTCCAAATAAAGCCTTGGGGGTTTGATTTGAGTAGGAGAGTGGTGTTTGGGGACTTGGGGTAAGGTATTGAAGAAGTGTCGTTTTTGGGTGCTCGCAAGAGTAGGGTTCCGGCGAGGCTTTTTCGAATATTCGAAGGGTTGGGGTAAGATTCGAGAGAAGCCACCTTGGTGGGGTTAAAGATCGTTTAAAGGCGGTTGGATGGTATTAAGATGGGGTATTGGTTCGTACTTTGGTGGTCGACGGCTAGGGTTCCGGTGACCGGAATTTCAAGACTGGGGAAACTGGAGAGTTTTTGGAAGGGGTTAATTGGGTTAAGGGTTGTTTGAAGGTGTGGAGGGGTGTTTTGGGGTTAGCCTGAGCCGGAGACGAAGGTCTGGGCTGACCACCGGTGGTTTCCATGAGAGACGAGGGAAGGAGGAAGGAACTCATGGCGGCTAGGGTTTCGTAATGAAATGGGAGGGTATATGTAATGAAGAGACAGACGGGGAGGGTGTTGATATATATTAAAATAATATTGTTAATCCACAGTCGTTGGATTCAATTAGATTAATAGCCAGGATCATTTGGATCTTAAACGCCATCGTTTATTTTAATGAGATGCTTCTTTTGGTCTGTTAGATTTAGTATTTGAACGGTTGAGATTGATTGTTTTAAACTACGTCGTCACATTTAATTGGTTCATCAGCCTCGTCTATTTGATTAAATGTAATGGACGACTGTGATTTCGTCTTTCATACGACGTCATTTTATTTGAAATGGCACCGCCTTACTTGGTCCGTTGATCATTTGTATGAACGGTCCAGATTTATTTATCTCAACGGAGTCGTTTGATTTAGAGGTTGGGCAGACCGGTCAAAATGACCTGGGCTTGGTCTGTATTTGGGCTGGATATATGTATTTCTTGTATATTTGGCCCAAACTAATATTATGTATTATATTTTTTTTTTGTATTTTTGCTATTTTTTGAATTGTATTTTATTTAATTTTCTTGTATTTTCTTTTTGTATTTTGTATTTTTTTTCCTTTGTATTTATTTTACACTGATGTATTTCCTTTATTTTCCCATTTTTTATTTTTCCTTGATTTTTTGATATTTTTTGTATTTTTGCTTAATTTTACAATTTCCTAGTATTTGGTCTACAATTTTTGATATTTTCCTAATTAATTTTCTTTTTTGTATTTTCATTTAAAAACTATTTCAATTATCAAACACTGATATTTCACACACACAATTCGAAACAATTTGCAAACAAAAGATTATTTTTGTATTTTAATATATTTTTTGGAATTCAATTGCTTGGGGCAAAAATCACGTGCTCACAGCTGCCCCTCTTTGCTCGGGAACACGAAGAGTTTCACTGCAAAGACAAGTAAGCAGTAATGAAGGATTTTTGCCCATTTGCATATTCCGTATGAAGCATTTTTGAAGAGTTTTGACCGCACCCTACTTCAGAGGTTGCCTACATATCCTGTGCTATACAAGAATCAGGTTAGTGTAGTTCGGTAATGTCTGGTAGTTTGAAACTATCAGTGAAGATGTGATTTTATTGTTGTTGCTGTTGTTACTACAATTACTACTGACCGACTCCTTATTAAACCAGGGTAAGAAAATAAAGAAGCTAGTCTAAGCTATGGTCTATGTATTACAAAAAAAAGTCATATCTAGGTCTTGCGTCTTGTGTTGCCTTGATCATTCATCTTGCATGTTGCTCTTTATTTGCATCTTCCATTCTTCGATAAATCTTTTGCTTGTGACTTGTTTCAAACATATTGCTTTATTCCGCTTGTATGACTCCAAAGTGTGTTTCTTGGTTCTCCGGGTTGGTACGTGCTTATTGCAAAAAAAAACAAAGAAAACTTTTTCTTCTTCCCCTGTATGGGGCTTTCAATCTATTATGATGTTACTTTGTTGGAAAAAAAAAATTTTATTTGCAGAAAGTATTCCCTTGTTATACAGGTGGGCGCCTGAACTGAAATTAAAAATGCAGAAAAATGTTCCCTTGTTATCCAGGTGGGCACCTGAACAGAAATTAAAAATGCTGAAAATATTCCCTTGCTAGACAGGTGGACACCTAATGCAGAAATTAAAAATGCATAAAATATTCCCGTGTTATCTAGGTGGGCGCCCGATGCAGAAATGAAAAATGCAGAAAATATTCCATTGTTATTTAGGTGGGCACCTGATGCAGAAATTTAAAATGCTGAAAATATTCCCTTATTATCCAGGTGGGCGCCTGACGCAGAAATGAAAAATGCAGAAAATATTCCCTTGTTATCCATGTGGGCGCCTGATGCAGAAATTAAAAATGCAGAAAAATATTCTCTTGTTATCCAAGTGGGCGCCTGAACAAAAATTAATAATGCTGAAAATATTCCCTTGTTATACAGGTGGGCGCCTAAAAAGAAATTAAAAATGCTGAAAATATTCCCTTGCTATACAGGTAGGCGCCTGAACAGAAATAAAAAATGCTGAAAATATTCCCTTGTTATACAGGTGGGCGCCTGAACGGAAATTAAAAATGCAGAAAAATATTCCCTTGTAATCCAGGTGGGCGCTTGATGCAGAAATTAAAAATGCAGAAAATATTCTCTTGTTATCCAAGTGGGCGCCTGATGCAGAAATGAAAAATGCAGAAAATATTCCATTGTTATCTAGGTGGGCGCCGGATGCAGAAAGGAAAAATGTAGAAAATATTCCCTTGTTATCCAGGTGGGCGCCTGATGCAGAAATTAAAAATATTGAAAATATTCCCTTGTTATACAGGTGGGCGCCAGAACAAAAATTAAAATGCTAAAAATATTCCCTCGTTATACATGTGGGCGCTTGAACAGAAATTAAAATGCTAAAAAGTATTCATTCTGTTTGATAACTGGGTGTAACTTTGAAAATAAAAGATAATACCTCCGTCGTTGTTCGGGTAGGTTCCTGATTATTTAGTTCTCCATCGTGAATTGTCTCCTTTATTGCTGCTTATTTTGATTGTTTTCTCCCACATTGGTCACATTCACTTTAAAGTGATTAGTAAGAATTTGAATCGTTTGTCCCTGTCTTAATCAGTGAACAATTTATTAGTTATAAAATGATGGTTAGCAACTAGCATTCTTGTTGGCCTTGCTTCCATAATCTGCCTCATCTTGCTTCGTACTGCTTTGTCGTATTTTACTGATCGTCTTCCCAATTCTTCCTTGTGATTCTCTTTTGTTTTTCTCTTTTTGTTTCTTTTCTCTTTTATTCCCTTTGGCTATGTGATCGCCATGTGTTATTTTATTTTCTCTTGTCCTTTGAAGGACCCAATATTATTATGCCATTCAACATGAGAAGTTGGTAGTTAGCTTTCAACTGGAAACTGGTTTTGAACAAGTAAATAAAATGCAATGACCCTGAATTCAAGATAGGGATATTTTGAAGTGAAAAAGATAGAACTTATCTGGGTAGTGAGGCTGAGTCCTTTGACCATGCCATGCATTTGAATATCCGACCTAGTCTGTCCAATCATATTGTTGCTAACTTAATTTCTCCTTTCCATCAACCCAAACCTTTCTGATCTTTCCATATTCCTTTCATCAGGTCATTCCTCACTTTCTCCTTACGGTGCCCGTGAAGGTTTTTACCAATAAGACTCTCTTATTTTTATTTTTTCTCACCTCACCTTCGCCTTATGGTGCCCGTGAGGGTTTTCACCAATAAGACTCTCTCATTTTTCATTTTTCTCTTTCGACTCACATTCGCCTTACGGTGCCCGTGAGAGTTTTCACCAATAAGACTCTCTCATTTTATTTTTCTTTATTTTTTCTGTCTCCAAACTTCCGGGTATTGTCCATGATGTCTTTCTCTTTATTTGCATTGTCATTTTCTTGAAATTAATCAGAAGGTCTTTATTTGGACCGTAATATGGCTTTTGGATGGGTTTAGAAAGAAGGGTATAAAGGCTCAAAATCTAAACGTGGGTTCAAAAATAATTACAACTGTCGGAACCATAAAACATAACTTCTGCCCCAGTTTTAATTTTTGGGGAATCTTGGATTTTATTTCTGTCGTGACTGAACCTTCTTGAGGCTGCCTACGTAACGTTTCGCGATCAAGTCAGACGTAGTTCATACCCTAATGTTTTTTTGTCATTTGACTTTTTTCCGATTTTCTTCTTTTGTATATATTTTTCTTTTTCTTTTTTTTATAAAAAAATTCCTTTTCTCTTTTTTTCGATCTTCTTTTTTTTTTCATTTCATCATTCATTTTGACTTCATAATTAATTCCGAGAGAGGGGTACGAAAGAATAATATAATAAGGCTCAAAAGGGGTAGCAATGGGTAAAGTGTTTGGATAGAGAAATAAAATGCCTTCATCATTTCAAATTCAAAATTATGACAAATACAATTGTATACATGAAAGGAATCATACATAATATATCTTTACTACATCAAAGTTGATAGCAGTCTCCACACATTTCCCTTCCACATCTGTTAGATATAAAGCTCCGTTGGATAATACCCGAGATACCATAAATGGCCCTTGCCAATTAGGCGCAAACTTTCCTTTTGCTTCGGCCCAGTGTGGTAAAATACGTCTTAACACCAATTGTCCAACTTCGAATTTTCATGGACGTACTTTCTTGTTATATGCTCTGGCCATCCTTCGTTGGTACAATTGTCCATGACATACTACTGCTAATCTTTTTTCGTTAATCAAGCTCAATTACTCTAACCGGTCCTTTGCCCATTCATCATCATCGATTTCAACCTCAGCTACAATCCAGAGAGAAGGTATTTCAATCACTGCAGGTATCACTACCTCAGTTCTGTACACCAATGAGTAAGGGGTTGCACCAATTGAAGTACGCACAGTAGTACGATAACCCATTAGAGCAAATGGTAATTTTTCATGCCACTGTCTCAACTCCTCCACCATTTTTCGGAGAATCTTCTTAATATTTTTATTTGCAGCTTCAATTGCTCTGTTAGCTTTAGGCCGATAAGGTGTAGAATTATCGTGCAAGATTTTGAACTTCTGACATGCCTCCGCCATAAGGTGACGTGCAAGATTTTGAACTTCTGACATGCCTCCGCCATAAGGTGACTATTAAGATTGGCTCCATTGTCCGTGATGATCACCTTGGGAATTTCGAAGTGGCATATAATGTTTGTATGTACGAAGTCCACTACTGACTTCTTTGTTACTACTTTAAATGTCTTCGCCTCCACCCATTTAGTGAAATAATCAATAGCTACTAGGATAGCCAGTGCTCGTTAGATGTTGCAAGTTCTATTTGACCGATGACATCCATGACCCAGGTGACAAAAGGCCACAGTGCTGACATTGTATGCAACTCATAGGGTGGGGAATGAATCAAGTCCCCGTGTATCTGTCATTGATGGCATTTCCGCACATATCTAATGCAATCCCGCTCCATTGTGAGCCAATAGTATCCAGCCTGTAGTATTTTCTTGGCCAAAACATATCGGCTCATATGATGTCCACAAGTTCCTGCATGTATTTCAGCCATGATTATAGTGGCTTGATGCGCATCTATACATCTCACTAAACCCAAATCTGGAGTTCTCATGTATACAATTCCTCCGCTTAAGAAAAATCCACTCACTAGTCACCTTATAGACCTTTTCTGATCTCTTGTGGCTTGCGCTGGGTACACTCCCATCCTCAAATATTCTTTAATATCATGGAACCATGGTTCACCATCAAGTTCCTCTTCTACTGTGAAACAATAAGCATTTTGATCACGAACTTGTATTTGCGGTGGATCTATATAAGCTTTGTCCGGATGGTGCAACATGGACGACAATGTGGCCAGGGCATCTGCAACTTCATTGTGAATTCTTGGGATATGGTCGAACTCTATGGACTGAAAGCTTTGGATAGTTCATGTAGACATTGTTGGTATGGTATAAGCTTCAAGTCCCTTGTCTCCCATTCTCCATGAATTTGATGTATCAAGAGATCCGAGTCACCCATGACCAAAATCTCTTGAACATCCGAATTTGATGTATACATGCTTCGTACTCAGCCATGTTCTTAGTACAGAAAAATTGGAGTTGAGCGGTAACAGGATAATGCTGACCCGTTTCTGAAATGAGCATTGCTCCAATTCCGACCCCTTTGCTATTGACAACCACATCAAAGTATAGTTTCCAGCCTGCCTTGTCGCCTCGTTCCAATTCTTCAATGTTTATTGTCTTCTCATCAGGAAAATATGTCTTCAGTGGTTCATACTTCTCATCAACTGGATTTTCTGCCAAATGATCAGCGACTACTTGTGCCTTCATTGCAGTGCGGGTTACATAAACAATATCGAACTCTGTAAGTAAAATTTTCCATTTAGCAAGCCTTCCTGTAGGCATAGGCTTCTGGAAGATGTACTTCGGTGGATCCAAATAAGATCTAAGATAAGTGATATAAGCGGACAAGTAATGTTTTAACTTCTGTGCAACCCATGTTAAAGCACAACATGTTCTTTCCAGCTGAGTGTATTTTACCTTGTAAGATGTAAATTTCTTACTGAGATAGTACATTGCTTGATCTTTCTTCCCTGTTTCATCATGCTGCCTCAGTACACAGCCAAAAGAATTATCCAATACGGTCATATAAAGGATCAATCGCCTTCCAGGCTCTGGAGGAACTAGCACAGGAGGATTGGCCAGATATTCCTTGATTTTGTCAAATGCATCTTGACATTTTTCAGTCCAATTCACCGCAGCATCTTTCTTCAATAATTTGAAAATAGGCTTACAGGTCGATGTCAGCTGAGCAATAAATCTGCTAATATAATTCAACCTGCCCAACAAACTCATCACCTATTTCTTGTTCTTTGGCGGAGGCAAGTTCTGAATTGCCTTTATCTTTGACGGGTCTAGTTCAATACCACGACGTCTTACCACGAACCCTAGTAACTTTCTTGATAGTACTCCAAAAGCACATTTTGCTGGATTGAGCTTGAGATTGTATCTTCGAAGCCTCTGGAAAAACTTCCTCAAGTCTTTGACATGATCACACTGCTTTTTGGATTTGATAATAACATCATCCATATACACCTCAATCTCTCGATGTATCATATCATGAAACATAATGGTCATTGCTCTCATATATGTAGCTCCAGCATTCTTCAACCCAAACAGCATTACTCTGTAGCAATATGTTCCCCACGGTGTGATAAAGGCCGTCATTTCTTCATCTTCTTCATCCATCAAGACTGATGATAACCGGCATAACAATCCACAAAAAAACCAATCTCATGTTTGGCAAAATTGACAATCAATATATGGATATTTGGCAGTGGAAAATCATCCTTCATACTGGCTTTATTAAGGTCTCAATAATCAACACACACTCTGGTCTTTCCGTCTTTCTTTGGAACAGGTACAACATTGGCTAACCAGGTGGGATACTTGGTGACGTGTATGACCTTTGCCTCAAACTACTTATTGACCTCTTCATTTATTTTCACACTGATATCCGTTTTGAACTTTCTTAACTTTTGCTTAACCGACCGGTATTCTGGATAAGTGGGCAACTTATGTACCACCAGTCAGTATTGAGACCGGGCATGTCATCATAAGACCAAGCAAATATGTCTTTGTACTCATGTATTAACCTGATCAAATCCTTTCTAAGTGAAGCCTCTAAGTGCACACTAATCTTTATTTCCCAAATATTTTCTTCATTTCCCAAATTAATAGATTTCGACTCACTTAAGTTTGGTTTGGGTCTCTCTTCATAATGGCTCAAATCCTTACTAATTTCATCCAAAACTTCGTCATCCTCATATTCCACTTCATATTCATTTTCAATTTCTTGTATAACTATCCGATTATCAAGACTGGACAGAGAATCATTCATGCATGACACATCATTGAAATCAGCAAAAACTGGACTGTACAAGAAAAAAGATAAAATAAGGCTAAAAATAGAGGAAGAAAGAAATTGCATTTCATTAAACTTTGAAAGGTAACAAGGTTTGGATACATTTGACTAGACAAAACATAGGATTATAATTTTTGAAACAAGACAGTTTTGGGAATGGAATATTAAAAGCTAACTACCACAACTCCCTCCTGATTGGAAGAGGAGTAGCTTCCAAGTTATTTAGCCTGATCTGGGGTCCAACAAATTGAACATCCATCTTGCTTGTTCTCTCAGCTGCCTCCATCATATTTACGCCTTCAAACAACCTCTCAAACCTTGCTAATATCTCTTCATTTGGCCTTATCTCTGCTTGGCCCGGCATGACAGTTGTCGGACGTCTTTGTGTACCAGGCTTGACGAAGGAGTAGGACAGTTTTGGGATAGGTTTGGGGAGGGTCCACTCTTTCTTTTTCAATCTCCTGGCTCTCTATATATCGATAATGGTTGGCTTGAAACCCAAGCCGAAAATATTAGTGCTACCCTGAAGATAAATTGGTTTGTGTTATACCCTGCAAAGCAACTCCCAGACCTTTTCCCGGAGAGAACCCATTCTTTATCATTTCCTTGGCGACCATGACCGCTGCAGGGGTTACTTTGGGTACTGGGATACTTTCTCCTTCAGATATTTTGTTCACAATCATGATGTCCATCACTTGGTACACCCAAGGACCTTTTTCTCTTTCGACTTCTTCGAATGGTGTGATGGCATTACAAACATTATCCTCACCGTGCACTACTATCTCTTGTTGATCCCATTCAAACTTCACCATCTGATGTAGTGAAGATGGTACCACTTATGTAGCGTGGATCCATGGACGTCCTAACAAGAGGTTATTGGACACAGCAATGTCCAACACTTGAAATTCCATGGTGAATTCCACCAGTCCAATGGCGAGTTCTAGTATGATATCTCCCACGGTATTCTTTCCACCTCCGTCGAATCCCCTCACACATGTGATGTTTTCATGAATCCTTTCGTGATCAATTTTTAGTTTTCCCAAAGTAGACAAAGGAGAAATATTAGCACTCGAACCATTATCGACCAAGACACGAGTCACCACTAATTCCTCACACTTCACTGTGAGGTATAACGCCTTATTGTGCTCTGTCCCCTCTAGTGGTAGCTCATCGTCTGAGAATGTTATCCTATTTGCCTCAAAAATTTTGTTTGTAATCTTCTCCAAATGACACACTTTGATCTTTTCTGGTACATGAGCTTTATTTAGGATCTTTATTAACGCCCTTCGGTGTTCATCGGAATACATCAGCAGAGATAGCAAAGATACTTGAGTTGGTGTCTCAATTGCTCAACTATGGAGTAATCTTGAGCTTTCATTTTCTTTATGAATTCCTCAGCTTCTTCCTCGGTGACCGCTTTCTTCACATGAGCTGGATTTTTTTTTACAACTTTCGCCTTCCTCAAATCGTCAGGAGCAAAACATCGCCCAAACCGGGTCAAACCAAGAGTTTCACAGATTTCCCCCTTGACTTCTTTCCCTTTGTACATGACAGTTACCTTGTCATAATTCCAATATACGGCTTTGATGTTCATAATCGGCATATAAACGACCGGCTAGATAACAACTAGTTCTATTTGTGCCCCTTTCACGGTCAATATGGGCTTCACCCCAAGTATTATCACTTTTATCGGCTCAGGCTCAATCATCACTACTGGCTGTTTTGTAGGTGGCTCGACTGACACTTTCTCACTCCCGACTTTCTCCTCCATCTTGTTGTTCGCTTTGATTGTCATCACCGTCTGAGAGGGTTTTTTGCAGATTTCTCCTTGTACTATCTCTATCATATGTGTTTCATGATGCACCAGCAAAGGATTTTGCGTTATGTTGGGTGTCTCGGGTGCTTGCACCTCAATTCTTCTGGAGTCAATGAGTTCTTGTATCGTAGACTTTAGGTGCCAACGTTTCTCCGTGTCATGTCCCGGTGCCCCAGAACAGTATTCATAATGGATGGATTGATCTAAGTTTCTAGGTGGAGGGTTAGGAATTTTAGGTTCAATGGGACTCAGCATCCCCAATTGTCTCAGTCGGTGGAAGAGGCTAGTATATGATTCTCCAAGAGAAGTGAATATTTTCTTTCTCTGAGCCATGTCGCTTTTAACTTCAGGGTTGGGACGGAAACTGGTTCGGTTAGGATTTCTGTAGGTTTTTTATGGTGGATAGATATTTTGGGCATGGTAGACATTCTGAGGAGCTGGGGTTCGCCATGAAGGACGAGGCGGTGGGTAAGATTGGGCATTCTGGAAAGATAATTGAGGACCATTTGGAGGATAATAATGTTGAGGTGGGTTACACGGTATTGGTGGGTATGTTTGATATGGGCGAGGGTGATGATGATATGGGTTGGGGCCTCGGGACCAAGATCTTCCATCTATAACTGCCACTTCTTCTTTCTTTTTCTTCCCAATCAATCCTCCCGTCCCGGTCTAAATTGCTTGGTTTGTAGCCTTGATGGCTAAATAACTCATAATCTTATTCGTTTTCAAGCCTTCTTCCACAAAACTCCCCATCTTCACTACCTCATTAAATGTCTTTTCGATCGTAGACACCAGATGCACGTAGTATGTCGGCTCGAAAGCTTGTAAGAAACAATCTGCCATTTCTCCTTCTTTCATTGGTGGATCCACACGGGCTGCCTATTCCCTCCACCTGAAACCATACTCCCGAAAACTCTCTCTGGGCTTCTTTTCCATTTTGGTCAATGACAATCTATCAGGGATGATTTCCAGATTATATTGAAAATGGTTCGCAAATGATTGAGCCAAATCGCCCCAAATGAACCATCGGGTATGATCTTGACGGGTGTTCCATTCCAATGCTGAGCCACTGAGGCTTTGACTGAAGTAGGCCATAAGTAGTTCATCTTTTCCCCCATCTCCATGCATTTTGCTGCAATATCCTCTCAGATGGGCCACTGGATCACCATGGCCATCATACATGTGAAATTTTGCCAATTTAAACCCAGCGGGTAGCTGTACCTCGGGGAACAAACACAAGTCCTTGTATACCACACTAACTTGACCTCCCTGACCCTGCATATTGCGAAACGACTGCTTAAGGCTCTTCATTTTCCTGGCCATCTCCTCTTGTTCAGGGTTTCTAGCAGGTTTTCCTCCTCTATCATATCGATAAGTGGGGTGTAAGAATCATTTTGTCTGAAGATGGGTTCTGGAGGGTAGTAATGATTATCTTGGATACGAAATACAGGCTCACTAGAGGATTTATGTAAAGTGGCTGGTGGTGGTGCCACATACACGAGAGCGGCCTGGGGTGGTGGTGGTGGAGCTTATTTAGGAAGTGAGGGTGGTACTTGTGATGTAGTGGCGTAATTGTGTGGGTAAGTAAGGTATGTAGAAGATGAGTTCATGGTGGGTGGATCTTGGTTCGGGTTTGATGGAGGAATATATGTGGGGTTGGCTGGATAAGTAGGTAAGGGTTGTCCCCTCGACCAAGCCTGATACATTTCCGATATCTGCTGTTTAAGCTTATACATTTCTTCATTCACGCTATTCACGTCTATTACTTCCTCCTCCAGCACGGGATCCATGATTG
This sequence comes from Nicotiana noctiflora, assembly GCA_032618575.1. Classification (NCBI taxonomy): domain Eukaryota; kingdom Viridiplantae; phylum Streptophyta; class Magnoliopsida; order Solanales; family Solanaceae; genus Nicotiana; species Nicotiana noctiflora. Next base: position 76,481 of record JASVEL010008081.1, read on the forward strand.
CCAGCTCAATTTCTTGGGTCACTACTTTTGTCATGCTTTTACAACGAGTGTTGTAGTTGTGATGTGACAGTTTCTAACTGTTTTATCTGATACTCATCAATGACAAAAACTTGTTAATAGTTAGATCATAAAAGATAATCGTCACAAGTTTAAAAACACAACTTTTGCCTGGCAATTATGCGTCATCCCGACATTATTGTTTTTCTTTTTGACCCGCCAATTCTCTTTTTTCGGCCTTTATTTTTCTTTTCTTTTGTTCCTACTCATCTTTTTCATTGCTTTCATTGTTTCTCTTTCTTTTCTCTCTTTTTTCTTTTCTTTTTGTTTTTCGATCCTATATGTTTACCTATCACGCAAGCAATTGCATGTAAGGCAAAATAATGACAACTTTTTGGATTTTCAATTTCATTGATATTCAAACATTGAATACAAAAGATAATGTTGTACTACAACCTTCTAGATGCAGAAAATAAAAGTACAAAAATGCATGCCCTATGAATACCTTAAAGCTCCTAGTGCCCGCGAGGCATCGTTCGATCTTACCGCAGGCCTATATGCAAATCCCTTTTGGAGTTTGTCCAGGTCGATCATCACTTGTTTCACAAAGATAATTGTTGCTGTGGTAAAAGTAGACTGGGTCATATCCTCGCATAGTTGGCATTTCCGCGTAATGTAGTGAGCAATGTTGACAATTCTTTCCATGATGATCCCTTTTTCTTGAAGCAACCTCCCTATCTATTCAGCACGAGCATCCAAGGTTTTGTTGGCTCTTCTTTTGAAGTTATTGTAGCTCCAATTCTAACCAGGACATGGACATGTAGCAATGCTCCCTCTCTATATCAAATTCTTTTGTTTGTTTGCTACTTTTGACCTCGGCCGTAATAATCTTCTTCCTTAGTCGGGATACTTCAACATTATGCTCATCCTTTAACTGTCGGATCATACGAGCCCTATCTTCAGCATTCTTGGCCAATTGTTTCTGAACCCCAATTAATTCCTTTTCAGCTTTATCTAGATCAAAGCTATAGTCGTTCAACTTGCGCTGCAAATTATCAATTAATTTTTCATCTCGGGCAAGTCGAACTGGGGTTTCGATTGCTGCTCTCATCCTTGCAATCTAAGCCTTGAATGTTTCATTTTCTTTCATCAGCTTTTTCTTTTCACCCTCATCGACTGTTGCTTGTAAGCTGCTTTCAAATTTGAGGTCTTGAAATTATTTCTCCAACATGCTGATTTTTGCTCGATATTAATTCTCCTTGGCCAGCCAATCCTATTGTTCCTTCGATAGCTCGGCAAATTCTTGAATATGAGGTCTCTTCATTGGTCTCTCATGCTTAACATCTCTACGATACCATGAAAAATACCCCGGTGACACTTCACCTCTAGCCTGATCTCTCACACAGGTGTCCACTCTCAGACATTGGAATTTCCATATCCGATGGTATCTGTCACGACCCCAAATCCGGTCGTGATGGCGCCCAGCACATTGCTAAGCCAGCCCGACCAATCAATATCAACCACGGAGCTAGAAGCTCTCTTTAGCCCATTTAAGCATATTAATTCACGAAATAACAGCGATACATATAACGAAAACAGGGAACCAAGTCCCATAATACATCAACTCCCATAGACCGAAGGGTCAAGAGTCATGAGCCTCTACTGAACATGAGTGTATAAAGGTTTACATGCTACACAATACAGAAATATCTGTTTATCCCTTTCTAGCATATGTGAGTAGATTATTTAGAAATCTCGATTTTTAGCTACTTTCTTTCATGATAATATACCAATACCTGGATACACTCTCAAGCAGTGCAAGTCCGCACTCAAATCAGCCCCTCGGGCTCAGCACTCCTTATCAATTTACACCCGGAGATCTGGTCAATAAGGCAACTAATGCATGTGTGCCAGTAATGTATGAGTGCTGAATGTTATACCACGTAGTACACGTAAACCAATGCATGTATGCCATGCAATGCATATGACCGCTACGGCGCGTAGCCCGATCCAATTTGGGTACCCGTGCTCACCGTGGGGGTTCAGACTCCGGAGGGGCTCCTACAGCCCAAGCACAATATTAATATCACACCTGCTACGGCGCGCAGCCCGATCCGTACACCGCTGCGGCGCGCAGCCCGATCCACTACCAGTCAGCTAATATGCAAATACAGCCTCGCAGGCTCAAAAGTAGTTTTGAAAACCTTTTTATCATTTTTCAGTTGGAAAACAATAATACCAAGTTCCAGAGATTGGAAATAGCATGATAACAGAAATAGCTACGGACCGGTAGTAACTAGCATGTCAATATGATAAGACAATGATAACGATCCTCGCGGGATCCAATAACTGGCTCGCGGCCCACAAGTATACTCAACCGCCCAAGAAGGGGGTTCCTCGGCTCAAGAGTGGCCATTATCACAATATATAATATGCAACCATCCGAGAAGGAGGTTCGACGGCTCAAGAATAGCCTAATATCATAACACAATATCAACAAGTCGGACTAAGCCATAGTCCCCAATCACAATCGACCCTGCACTCACAAGAGAGTACGTGTCTCGCCGCTATACAACGTCATAGAGTGGTATACAGGGGTTTCGAACCCGCTGGTCATCACCCACATCTATTACTCACCTAAATACCGCGCGAAGACTACTCCACAATGCCCTTGCAATGAGAATCAAGCTCCGCACGCATAGAATCTGACCAAATACAGTAGAAACACAACAAATTAGGCCAATGGGACGACACCCAATCAATACAACTCAATTTACATCAAAATTCCCAAAGTTGTCAAAACCCGACTTTCGGTACGCTTGTCGAAAAATTACAAAAGTCCCATATTCGGAATCCTCATCTCGATACGAGTCTAGGTATATAAAATTTACCAAAATCGGACTTCAATTGCCCACTCAAATCGGTGTTTTTCTTCAATTTAGACCTAGGGCTCAAACCCACCTTTAATCTTCCATTTACAGAAATTTAACCAATGATTTCATGAAAAATGATGTAATTAAGCCACAAAACTTACCTCCAATGAAACCTCGATGATTTTCCAGCAATCTCCCGTCAATTTCTTCTCTTGGAACTCAAAAATGGAGGTTTTGGGTATTAAACCCGCGACTGTCCAGTTCTGGCTTTTAATTCACTGCCAGAATATTTCCTTCATCGCGTTCGCGACGCCACTCAGGCGAACGCGATGCCTTTTTCCTCTTCCTCATCACTAACGCGGCACGCCTTCACGCGTCCGCGAAGGTCAACTTCCCAGCTCCGGATTTTTACTCTACGCGAACGCGTAGTCTCGCGAACGCGTGGCCTCGCCAAATCACGCGAACGCGATGCGTTCCAACTCCCTCGTAAGCGAACGCGTTAAGTCCCTCGCGAACGCGAAGAGTGCTGAACCTGGCCTACGCGAACGCGGGCCTTGCCCTCGCGAACGCGAAGGCCAAATCACTGCCCAGTGATCTGCAGATTACAGCAGGTCACTTCTTGCTTCCAAATGCCGGATGATGGTCCGGATTCACCCCGAGGCCCCCGGGACCCCAACGAAAACCACCAACATACCCCAAAACACGATACGAACTTGTTCCAATCATAAAAACACCATCCTAATCATCAAAATCATCAATTACCCACGGATTCAAGCCTAAATTTCTTCAAAACTTCCGAATTACACATTCTATCAAAAACCCGACCAAACGACGTCCGAATGACCTGAAATTTTGCAGGCACATCCAAAATCACCTAACGAAGCTACTGCAACTGTCGGAATTCCATTCCGACCCCGGATCAAAATCTCACCTACCGTTCGGATTTCGCCAAAATTCAACCTTAGCCAATTCAAGCCTATTTCTACACCGGGCCTCCAAATTCAATTCCGATTGCTCCCCTGAGTCACAAATCACCTCCCGGAACTAACCGAATCATCAGAATCTGATTCCGAGCCCTATAGCTAAATAGTCAACTCCGGGTTGACTTTCCTTATTTAAGTTTCCTACAAAAAGGCTATATGCCTCATTTTCAATCCAATTCACTCCTAACTTCCCCGATAGACTCTAACACTGATATAAAAGCATGAATTATGAAATCAAAACATAACGGGGTGGTAATTCCCGTGACGACGGGCCGGGTCGTCACATTCTCCCCCTCTTAAGCAAATGCTCGTCCTCGAGCGGGTCAAGAAACATACCTGAAGTCTCAAACAAGTGAGGATATCTGCTCCGCATCTCCCGCTCGATCTCCCAAGTGGCCTCCTCCACGGGTCGACCTCTCCACCGAACCTTAACTAATGCAATCTCCTTGGACATCAATTTTCTCACCTGACGACCCAAAATGGTAATAGGCTCCACGTCATAGGATAGATCACCATCAAGCTGAATGGTACCGAAGTCTAATACATGAGACGGATCTCCAATGTACTTCCGGAGCATAGACACATGGAATACTGGATGGACGCTGGATAAGCTGGGCGGCAAGGCTAACTCATATGCCACCTCTCCAACCCTCCCGAGTATCTCAAAAGGACCAATGTACCTAGGACTCAACTTTCCTTTCTTCCCAAACCTCATGACACCCTTCATAGGTGAAACCTTCAACAATACTCTGTCACCAACCATGAAAGACAACTCTCGAACCCTACGGTCCGCATAACTCTTCTGACGAGACTGTGCCGTACGAAGCCTCTCCTGGATCAACTTTGCTCTATGCAGAGCATCCTGGACTAACTCAGTTCCTATCAATCTAACCTCACCAGGCTCAAACCATCCCACGGGGAATCTACACTGTCTGCTATACAATGCCTCATACGGGGCCATCCGAATACTCGACTGATAACTGTTGTTGTAGGCAAACTCGGCAAGTGGTAGGAACTCATCCCACGAACCACCAAAGTCAATCACACATGCTCGCAACATATCCTCCAGAATCTGAATAGTACGCTCAGACTGTCCGTCTGTCTGGGGGTGAAATGTTGTACTCAACTCAACCCGTGTACCCATCTCTCGCTGAAATGCTCTCCAAAACTGAGAAGTGAATTGAGTACCCCTGTCGGATATGATAGACACTGGGACTCCATGCAACCGAACAATCTCTCGAATAAAGATCGCTGCCAACCGCTCCGATGAGTAGGTAGTACTAACTGGAATGAAGTGAGCCGACTTGGTCAGCCTATCCAAAATCCCCCATACGGAATCAAACTTCCTCGCCGTCCGAGGGAGTCCAGTAACAAAGTCCATGGTGATCCTCTCCCATTTCCACTCGGGAATATCAATGCGCTGAAATACACCACCGGGCCTCTGATGCTCGTACTTAACCTGCTGACAGTTGAGGCACCGTGCTACATATCTGACAATGTCCATTTTCATCTTTCTCCACCAATAGTGTCGTTTCAAATCTTGATACATCTTCGCGGCTCCTGGATTGATAGAATACCGCGAGCTATGGGCCTCCTCCATAATCAACTCACGAAGGCCATCAACATTGGGCACACATATCCGGCCCCGCATCCTCAATACGCCATCACTATCAATGGTGACATCTCTAGCATCATCATACTGAACTCTGTCCCTAAGGATAGCCAAATGTGGATCATCATACCGGCGCTCACGAATACGATCATATAGAGATGACCGAGATACAACACAAGCCAATACCCGGCTGGGCTCCGAAATATCTAACCTCACTAACCGATTGGCTAGCACCTGAACATCATAAGCAAATGGTCTCTCCTCAGCTGGAATATATGCCAAGCTCCCCATACTGACCGCCTTCCGGCTCAAAGCATCGGCCACCACATTGGCCTTCCCGGATGATATAATATAGTAATGTCATAATCCTTCAGCAACTCAAGCCATCTCCGCTGTCTCAAATTAAGGTCTTTCTGTTTGAACAAGTGCCGGAGACTACGATGGTCGGTATACACCTCACAAGACACACCGTACAAATAGTGCCTCCAAATCTTCAATGGATGAACAATGGCGGCTAGCTCCAAATCATGAACAGGATAGTTCTTCTCATGTGGCTTCAACTGCCGAGAAGCATAAGCAATTACCTTTCCTTCCTGCATCAACACACAACCTATCCCCACTCTCGAGGCATCACAATAAACGATATATGAACCCGAAGTTGATGGCAATACTAACACTGGAGCTGTGGTAAAAGCTGTCTTGAGCTTCTGAAAGCTCTCCTCGCACTCATCCGACCACATGAATGGTGCACCCTTTCTGGGTCAATTTAGTCAATGAAGAAGCAATGGATGAAAATCCCTGAACAAACCGGCGATAATACCCCGCCAAGCCAAGAAAACTCCTGATCTCTGTAGCTGAGGCCGGTCTAGGCCAACTCTGCACCGCCTCTATCTTTTTCTGATCAACCTGAATACCATCACGAGACACCACATGTCCCATAAATGCTACGGACTCGAGCCAAAACTCGCACTTGGAGAATTTAGCATATAGCTTCTCCTCCCTCAATCTCTGCAACACAATACTCAAATGCTGAGCATGCTCCTCCTGACTACGGGAGTAGACTAGAATGTCATCAATGAACACAATCACAAATAAATCCAAATAAGGCCCGAACACACTGTTCATCAGATGCATAAATGCTGCTGGGGCGTTGGTCAGCCCAAACGACATCACAAGAAACTCATAATGACCATATCGGGTCCTGAATGCAGTCTTCATAATATCTGAGTCTCTGATCTTCAACTGATGATAGCTCGAACGAAGATCGATCTTAGAAAACACCCTCGCACCCTGTAACTGATCAAACAAATCATCTATGCGCGGTAGAGGTACTTGTTCTTCACTGTCACTTTGTTCAATTGCCTATAATCAATACACATTCGCATGGAACCATCTTTCTTTTTAACAAACAACACCGGTGCACCCCACGGGGACACACTAGGGCGGATGAAACCCTTATCCAGAAGCTCTTGAAGCTGCTCTTTCAGTTCTTTCAACTCAGCTGGTGCCATCCGATAAGGAGGAACGGATATGGGCCGAGTGCCCGGCACCAAGTCAATGCCAAAATCAATATCCCTGTCCGGCGGCATGCCCGGCAGGTCTGAGGGGAATACATCTGAAAAGTCCCTCACAACAGGTACAGAATCAATGCTAGGAGACTCAGCTCCCACATCTCACAAAAGCCAAGTATGATAAACACCCTTTTTCGACCATCTTCTGAGCCTTTAAGAACGAAATAACACGGCTAGGGATGAAATCGGTCAAACCCCGCCACTCGATCTGAGAAATACCAGGAATGGCCAACGTAACTGTCTTAGCATGACAGTCCAATATAGCGTGGTACGGAGACAACCAGTCCATACCCAATATAACATCAAAGTACACCATCCCCAATAATAACAAATCTGCCTGGGTCTCCAGACCCCCAATAGATATAACACAGGATCTATAGACATGATCCACAACAATCGTATCACCCACGGGGGTGGATACATGAACAGGTAAATCAAGACTACCACGAGTCGCACCCAAATGATGTGCAAAATAAGAGGACACGTAAGAATATGTGGACCCCGGATCAAATAGAACAGAGGCATCTCTGTGACAGACAGAAATGATACCTGTAATCACAGCATCGGAGGCAACTGCATCACGCCTGTCAGGAAGTGCATAGAACCGTGCCTGGCCTCCACCGGATCTCTCCTCGCCCCTGGGGCGACCACGAGAAGACTGACCTCCACCTCTACTAGACTGAGATGGTGCTGAAGATGAGGGCTGATCCCTCTGCTGAGTCCTGTCCCTACAGAGTCGAGGGCACTGTCTCCTCATGTGGCCAAACTCACCACACTCATAACATGCACCTGGTGCTGGAGAAGGGGACTGAAGGGAACCCCTTGCCGCAGAAGAACCCTGGGCTGAAGAAGTAGGTGCTGCACCCTGGGCTGGAAGGGCACTAAGTGATGACTGAACCTGCTGAAACCCATGTCGACCACGACCATAAGAACCTCCGCTCTGCTCTGGGCGGCCCGAATGAGAAGGTCTAGATGAGCGACCTCTGCTCTGCTGGGAATGCCCTCTAGATGGAGCACCACTGAAACTGCCAGAACCACGAGGCCTCTTGGCCTCCCGCTCCTCTCTCTCTCTCTCGGCGACGATGCGCCTCAATGGAGCGTGCCATATCAATAACCTGCTCAAATGATGATGACAAAACTCTCTCTCTGGTCATAAGAATGCGGATAGAGTAGTTGAGGCCATCAATGAACCTCCCGATCCTCTCCCTATCATTAGGGATCATCCATGTGGCATGCCTAGCCAACTGTGTGAATCTGAGCTCATACTGGGTCACAGACATGTCGCCCCGAACCAACCACTCGAACCGGCGACGTAGCTCCTCGCGACAAGACTGAAGTACATATTTCTCTAGAAAGAGAGTATAGAACTGCTGCCATGTGACAGGTGCTGCTCCTGCAGGCCTATGCCTCTCAAACTCTTCCCACCAATCAAATGCGGGACCAGTGAACTGAAAGGTAGTAAATGAAACTCCACTGGACTCAAGAATACCAGCCGTCCGCAACATCCTCTGACACTTGTCCAAGAAACCCTGGGCATCCTCGCCCTCAACGCCACTGAAATGGGGTGGCTGAAGTCTACCAAATCTCTCAAGACGACGCTGCTCGTCATCGGGCATAACCTGAACCATATGCTCTGGAGCTGAAGCTGGTGCAGCTGGAGGAATAACCGGTGCAACCACCTGAGCGGGGACCGCCTCTGGCGTCTGAAGTCCCTGAACAACCTGCTCAGGTGTGCGAGCTGCAGGGGTCTGCTGACCACCCCCTGTCTGAGATGTCGCTACAGTAGCAGTAGCTGAGACTACCTGAGCCAAACCGGAACACACCGATAATATCTGAGCAAGAGTCTCCTAAAGACCAGGAATAGCAATAGATACAGTCTGGCCCTGAACTGGGGCTACTGGAGCATCAACCACTGGGGGCTGCTCCTAAACTGGTACAACGGACGGGTTAACTGGCACTGCCTCAGTCGCCCTACCCCTACCTCTCGCACGACCGCGCCCACGGCCTCTAACAGGTGGCAATGGAGGTCGTCCACTTCGTCCCGATGCTCGCGTTCTCGCCATCTGCGAGAGAATAGAATATAGAAGTTCAGTTCTCAGAACAACAAGATCGCACGACAGAGTTCAAGAAATGTGAATTTTTCCTAAAGGTTCGCAGCCTCCGGAGGATAAGTACAGGCATCCCCGTACCGATCCACAAGACTCTACTAACCGGCTCAAGACTCATGAGGCCCAGTAAACCTAGGCTCTGATACTAACTTGTCACGACCCCAAATCCGGTCGTGATGGCGCCCAGCACATTGCTAAGCCAGCCTGACCAATCAATATGAACCACGGAGCTAGAAGCTCTCTTTTAGCCCATTTAAGCATATTAGTTCATGAAATAACAGCAATACATATAACGAAAATGGGGAACCAAGTCCCATAATACATCAACTCCCATAGAACAAGGGTCAAGAGTCATGAGCCTCTACTGAACATGAGTGTATAAAGGTTTAGAAGATACCAAGTGCGGAAAGAAAAGTCAATACAAAATCAAGAGACAGTAAGAAGGAATATCGGGTCCTGCGGACTCTGCAGCTACCTCGAATATCCACAGACGTCGCCTCGCACAGCTACTGGATCACTGCTGAGAGGTACCTGGATCTGCACACAAGGTGCAGGGAGTAAAATGAATACTGCCAGACTCAGTGGTAATAAACAAGGGTAAGACAGCGCAGATAAGAAATCCGCAATAAAGCACTATGTAAAGCCGTAATCAAATACTCTGTCACAGAATCAATATCAACTGTACCTGTACCAACAAGTACCAGCAAAACAGTATAACAACTAGCAGATGTAGCTAAAATGCAATGCAATGCATGATATGACCGCTACGGCGCGTAGCTCGATCCAATTTGGGTACCCGTGCTCACTGTGGGGGTTCAGACTCCGGAGGGGCTCCTACAACCCAAGCACAATATCACTGCGGCGTGCAGTCCGATCCAACATATATACTGCTGCGGCGCGCAGCCCGATCCACTACCAGTCAGCTAATATGCAAATACAGCCTCGCAGGCTCAAAAGTAGTTTTGAAAACCTTTTTATCATTTTTCAGTTGGAAAACAGTAATACCAAGTTCCAGAGATTGGAAATAGCATGATAACCGAAATAGCTACGGACTGGTAGTAACTAGCATGTCAATATGATAAGACAATGATAGCGATCCTCGCGGGATCCAATAACTGGCTCACGGCCCACAAGTATACTCAACCGCCCAAGAAGGGGGTTCCTTGGCTCAAGAGTGGCCATTATCACAATATATAATACGCAACCATCCGAGAAGGAGGTTCGATGGCTCAAGAATAGCCTAATATCATAACACAGTATCAACAAGTCGGACTAAGCCATAGTCTCCAATCACAATCGACCCCGCACTCACATGAGAGTACGTGTCTCGCCGCTATACAGCGTCACAAAGTGGTATACCGGGGTTTCAAACCCGCTGGTCATCACCCACATCTATTACTCACCTCAATATGGTGCGACGACTACTCCGCAATGCCCTTGCCACGAGAATCAAGCTCCGCACGCGTAGAATCTGACCAAATACAGTAGAAACACAACAAATTAGGCCAATGGGACGAAAACCATATAAAAAGCATGAATTATGTAATCACAACATAACGGGGTGGTAATTCCCGTGACGACGGGCCGGGTCGTCACATTTTGCTTCCGGGAATTACCCATCGGGACTGATCTCTATTGCTTGAAGGCTGATGTCCCCATCTTTTGGTATAATCTGATATCTTTCGATTTGTCATAATACTCAGTATGGCGATAAGGTTGGATACTCTTGAGACCTATTAACAGGAAATACTACCCTTCTGCTGGCACATATATGACGTCATTGAGGAGAAACCATCCATATGCCCATTCTATATGGCTAGCAGTTAGTGATCGGAAATATGTGATCCAACTTTTTGACCATTCTGGAAATTGGCCTCTTTTGTCCTCATATAGAATTCTTCGATACAAGTCCTTTCAGACAATCCATTGCTCAAACACTGAGGGCGGTGGCATAAATGCTCTATCATCCACATCTGAAGTAGTAGATTACACCCATCAAAGAAATCTCCTCCTGCTTCGTAGGCTGTGAGAGCACAGAAGATATCGGCCACTATTATTGGTGCCAAAGTATTGTTGTCCTGTGCAAGGAGAGTACTGGCAATCCCGGTAACTCTAATGTCAATGTTCCCGTCTTTCCTCGAAAATACTATTAACCCCAGAAAGGCTACCATAAAGGCAAAACGCATGTGTTCCTCCCATTTAGCCTGGTTTGCTTTGCTGCAGAGTTTGTTCGTTGGAACATTGAATCCTCTAACGTGGCCATATCTATGGTATATAAAGTTCATGGTGCAAAACCCGTGGACCAAATCTTCATTGTGAACATTTCTGGCTATTTTCAAGGAGTCGAGGAATCTATGTACAGTGATGGCTCTTGGAGCAACCGGATACTTGTCTTTTAAGGGAACCTCACTCTTTCTGATAAAGTTAGCAATTTACTCCAATGTCGGAGTGAGCTCAAAGTCCAAGAAGTGGAGCACGTTGTGTGCGGGATCCCAGCAGGCAACTAAAGCTCGGATAATATCACCTCGAGGTACTATGTCAAGCAGCCCAGTAAGATCATTCAAATATTTCTTGATCCAATCCTGTCCGTCGTGGCCTAAACCATTCCACCATAATCGTAACTCCAAATAGATCTTATTTATTAGTGAAAAGGGTTCATTTTGTACTGTGTTCATCTTGCACATTTATTAAAGGCGATTTAAACTCATATTATTTGACTAAAAAACAAAAAACTTTTTCAAAGAAAATTTTCATTATTTCAAAAGAATCAACCTTTCAGTATTTCATTCGAAAATTTCAAGGCTATTATTATTTAAGGGAAATGACTTCAAAAGCGGCCATTTTTGCACAAACAGCCTTCCGGCATCCTTTCGGAACATTCGGCTATGTCACGACCCCAAATCCGGTCGTGATGGCACCCAGCACACTGCTAGGCCAGCCCGACCAATCAACAATAACCATGGAGCCACAAGATCACTTTATCCAATTTAAGCACAACAGTGATAGATATATTAAAAACAGGGAACCCAAACCCAACATGTGCCAACTCCCATAGACCGAAGGATCAAGAGTCATGAGCCTCTACAGAGTATACAAAGTATAAATAGTGAATATAACTGTGCATAAGTGTGGGATGATCAGAACAAAAGTACAGACAGACTGGAGAATCAGGTCCTGCGAACGCTGGCAGCTACCTCGACTGTCCAAAAGCACTCCCGAGCCGCAATAGAATCAGCTTCACTGTTATGTACCTGGATCTGCACACAAGGTGCAGGGAGTCGGGTGTGAGTACTTCCAACTCAGCAGTAATAAAAGTAAATAATGCTGAAGGGAAGAAAACCACGATAGGCACTATCTCATGCTACACAATACAGAACTATCTTTTTATTCCTTTCAAGCATATGTGAGTAGATTATTTAGAAATCTCAATTTTAGCTACTTTCTTTCATAATAATATACCAATACCTAGATACAATCTCAAGCAATGCAAGTCCGCACTCAAATTAGCCCCTCGGGCTCAGCACTCCTTATCAATTTACACCAGGAGATCCTGGTCAATAAGGCAACTAATGCATGTGTGCCAGTAATGTATGAGTGCTGAATGTTATGCCACGTAGTACACATAAACCAATGTATGTATGCCATGCAATTCATATGATCGCTACGGCGTGTAGCCCGATCCAATTTGGGTAACCGTGCTCACTGTGGGGGTTCAGACTCCGAAGGGGCTCCTACAGCCCAAGCACAATATTAATATCACACCTGCTGCGGCGCGCAGCCCGATCCGTATACCACTGCGGCGTGCGGTCCGATCCATGCATGTGTATGCATATGCTCACATGAAATGTCATGCCCTAACATATGGCCCTCGGCCCAATCAGTCTAACAAATAATCAAGAAAAGCCCTACGGGCAACAATATCACATTAGCTCACAGCTAAAATATTATTAAGACCTTGTTCAAGTTTTTCATAACCTTATAAGAATGTTGAATAGCAAAAATCCCATTTTAAGCCTTAAATTAGAATAAAATATGCACATTGTTATCAAAACAGTGATACCAATCCCTGAAGGACTCAAATAATTGGCACGAAGCCCAAATATGATAATTAGTCCAATTTACTTCAACAATTAGGTGTTATTATTTATTACGCGGGACGGACCAAGTCACAATCCCCAATGGTGCTCTACCCCACGTCCATTATCCGGCGTGCAAGTCACCTCGACACAGCACTAAGATGTGCAAGTCCGGGGTTTACTAACCCTCATGACATCATTTACAAGAATTACCCACCTCGAACCGACGAAAGCTCATGCCCGCGACGCCCTAGCTCCTCGAACCAGCATCCACGCACGTCAAAACTAGCACAAATCAGCACAAATATATCAAAATAGGCTAATGGAACATAACCCAATCGAAAGAACTCGAAAAATATCAAAAATCACGAAATTGGCAAAACCCGAGCCCCGGGCCCACATCTCGAAAAATCTCGAAACTCATATTTCCAGAATCCTCGTCTCGCCATGAGTCCGTACATATAAATTTACCAAAATCGGAGTTCGATTGGCCTTTCAAAACCCAAATTTTCGTTTTCAATATCTAGGCCACAATCCTTCACAATTTCTATCCATATTCATGAAGATTGATGTTAATTCTACCATAAAATGATGTTTTTGAGTCAAGAAACTTACCTCCGATGAATACCCGATGATTTCCCAGCGTTTTCCCGTAATTTCTTCTCTCTAGGGCTCAAAAATGGGGGTTTATGAAATGAAACCCGTATGTGAAATGTTTCTGGTTTTAATTCACTGCCTGGGACTTTTTTTCTACGCGTTCGCGTTCCTTGCCACGCGTTCACGATGCCCAGCTCCGGATTGACCTTCGTGAACGCGACCTCCCCAACGCGTTCGCGATGCACTAGCTCCCAGCCGCCTGATTTTCCTTCTACGCGTTCGCGATAACCCTCACGCGAACACGATGCACACCCTGACAAACCTACGCGAACGCGACATCCTGAATGCGATCGCGAAGCTCAAGAATCCTGGCCTACGCGAACGCGATACCCTATCTCACGATCGCGATGCTTGACTCGCCTGGCCTTCGCGAACGCGGCCCATTCCACGCAAACGCGAAGGCTTGGATTTTGCCCAGTGATCTGCAATTTTTCTGCAGATTTTTAAGTTCCAAAAATGCCGGATGATGGTCCGGATTCACCCCGAGGCCCCCGGGACCCCAACGAAAACCATGAACATACTCCAAAACACGATACAAATTTGTTCCAATCATAAAAACACCATCCTAAACATCAAAATCACCAATTACACATGGATTCAAGCCTAAGTTTCTTCAAAACTTCCAAATTACACATTCCATCAAAAACCCGACCAAACGACGTCCGAATGACCTGAAATTTTGCAGGCACATCCAAAATCACCTAACGAGCTAATGCAACTGTCGGAATTCCATTTTGACTCCCGGATCAAAATCTCACCTACCGTTCGGTTTTCGCCAAAATTCAACCTTAGCCAATTCAAGCCTATTTCTACACCGGGCCTCCAAATTCAATTCCGATTGCTCTCCTAAGTCATAAATGATCCCTCGAAACTAGTCCCATCATCAGAATCCGATTCCGAGTACTCTAACTCGATAGTCAACTCTAGGTTGACTTTCCATATTCAAACTTCCTTCAAACATGCTATTTGCTTCATTTTCAATTCAATTCACTCCTAACTCACCCGATAGGCTCTGACACTGATATAAAAGCATAAAACATGTAATTGCAACATGACGGGGTGGTAAATTCCCGTAACGACGGGCCGGGTCGTTACAGGCTATTTTCAAAAACAGCATCACTTTGATTTTATTGAAATACAAAAATTCGACATTTTTTGGTTATTTTTGAAAATGTGTGGTTGGACCTGTCACGGGTTGTCTACGTATCTCGCCTAGTGGTGAGAATCAAACCAGTGTAGTTTGGTCAAATTGTTTTAAGACCAACTATTTCGACAGAAATTATACCGACTATTTTCTTTTCTCAAAATTTTGACAGCATTTCGTCAGTATTTAGGTATTGCTTTTCTAAAATCGCTATTTTTTCTCTCTTTTTGTTTTCAGGTATTTAGCCAGTCAGCATAATAATTCAGGAAAAATACATGCAACATATAATCATGCTTGGTCTTTGATATTCCGGGTCACCTGTCTTAGACGGACCCAACCCTTGTGTTGAGTCCTCTAAGATAGATATGATGCAAATAATCGTCCTAAATCTAGGCTCAATATCCTGATTTTCAATGGTACTAGACTGTGTATCCGAGAGGACAACTCGAATCGAAGAGGAGGCTACGTACCGGGGACCCGCGAGATCGTCCGGCTTTGTAACTTTTCCGACCTCTGTTTCTTATTAGGTATGACTTAACAGAATGGGGAGTCTCAACCAGTTAGCACATCCCCGAAGGTAAGAAGAGAAAGTTTTTGGCACAATTTTATATATAAAGTTCACGTAATATCAAAGCGGTAAACATATAGCATGTTGATCAAAGCATATAATGTAATCAGATATAATCAAAAATAGCAATTTAACTAAGCTCGAATTCTTAAACCCTGAACCGAAGTTCTGGGTTTCTTTTCCCCAGCAGAGTCGCCAGAGCTGTCACACCTCTTTTTTCTTTTACCACTACTTACCCGAAAGTAATGTGCCACTAGTTACTACTACACCCCGAGAAGGGATATAATAATAATAGGGAAGGACAACAACAACAACAACAACCCAGTATAATCCCACTTAGTGGGGTCTGGGGAGGGTAGTGTGTACGCAGACCTTACCCCTACCCTAAGGTAGAGAGGCTGTTTCCAAATAGACCCTCGGCATCCTTCCCTCCAAGAACTACCCACCTTGCTCTTGGGGAGACTCGAACTCACAACCTCTCTGTTGGAAGTGGGGGTTGCTTACCATCAGAGCAACCCCTCTTGTCCAATTAAAGGACATTCGGAACAGGATTTATTTATCAATTTTTAGAGTCGCCACTTGGGAAAATAATGGTGTCCCAAGTCACCGGTTTAATCCTTAACTGAGGAAATTATGAATCTGTTTAATAGCCCGCAAAATTAGAAATCTGGATAAGGAATTCTGTTAACCCGGGAGAAGATGTTAGGCACTCCCGGATTCTGTGGTTCTAGCCCGATAGGTCAACTTCCGTATTTGTTTTTATTTGATTTCCTTATATGCTTCAATTTTTAAAGTTTTACTAATGTCCCATTTTGTTATTTTTTTAAGACTTGTGACGTCATGAAAAATGCATTTCGAGTCACATCGTAACCAGTACGCCTGCGACTATAGTGTATTTCAGCTTCGCCGGGATTTGAGATTTGAGTCACATAAAATGTGCACCCGTATTAGGAATGTAGTTTCTTTAATTGCGTCTATAATGTCTACGTCTTATTAACTTTGGGAAAGACCGTGAAATTTGCTAAGGGGTCCTTCCGATTCTAGAATTTTACATTGAAATCTATTTGGGGGCCCCGTGTATTTCCATTTTTTGTAACGAGGCTCATCCCTTATATTTAAAGTCCAATCCTATTCATATACTATATTTTCTATTTTTTGTTTTTTCTTCCTAATACATAACTATTTTGAGTTATTTTTTTTTACTATAATATTTGAGTCCAGGCCATTATTCATTATTGGGCCTGGACTTTTGACTGCTTAATAATCCATAATTAAAGACGATTGGGCATCTGGAGCCCAATGTATACTACTATCCTTACTCGATAACACATGCATCTCGTTAATCAGACTTGGGCCTATATTCATGACTAGGCCCAGAGTATATGAGCGAAATTAATAACAAGCTGACAGTTTCAAAATTGTATTTGAGCAAATGTTTTTTAAATGATAGAGACAGTCAGCAAAATCATATTATTTCAAAAGGTTCGAAGTTACATTTCCGATCACTACTGATTTCAAATTTTAACAACTAATGTACCATTCTAAGACAGTAATTTGTATCAGTACTATTATTCTATATGTCAGTTTCAGATATTCAAGTAATTATCACGATACTAGTAGCATAACTTATTTTATCACTTTATTTTTTAACTAAAGGGAAACAGTGTTGTAACATTAACTAAACATGATTGAGTTGTTAGCAATCACAGAATTCTAAAACACATCTGTATATAAATCATTTTTAAGTGAAGATAAGCGATAATACAATTTAAACTTCTAAGCTACTTATTACCTCTTAGATTTAATCGATCGTGATTCAGAGTTTAACTAACACAAGTATCTAGATACCCATCTTATACGTCCAGTTTCAGAATCATGCTTATATATATCTAAGTGTATTTGCTTTATATTAACTTGTTTTAGTTTCGGAGTTACGTGATAACTATATCTAATTACTGAATCATGTTTAACTACTATATTAACTACTCTACTCTAATCTAGATCGAACTAATATAGCTGTTAATTATTACAACCATTCCAAATGAATTACAATGATTCTACGAATTATAATTACAACTAAAGAGAAGAAACAGAAATAACTTCATCGAAAATCAATTTAACTTCATTCCTTCATCATAATTTCAATTTACACCTTCAGGAAGCACAAGTGTACCTGATCAAATAAAACAAATTGATGAGTTTTAAGGAGATGAAGGACGGAATAAGTCAGCAATGGCAACAGCAAAGTATCAACAGCAAACAAGAGCAAGAAATAACACAGCAACTCCCAAACTCAATAGACAAACAGCAAACAACTCGAGAAAATTAGAAATCCAAGCTAGCTGAGATAACACAGCAGAGAAACACCAACAAAGATCCCAGGAACAATTCTCAACTCGAAGCTAAGCGGAAGAAAATTTCTGAACTTCTGAACCCTAAGAAGTTTTTATCTTCGAATTCCGGAACTATGTGAACCTTTTCTATTGCCAACCCCCAGAATTTTTGTGAACTTATGAACTTCCAAATTCTGTCCCTTTTTCAGGCTTGTAAAAGCCTATTTATAGAGTTATTTTTGGGGGAATTTCAAATTAGTTAATTCTATTTCCTTCCCCTACTTTTTTCAATTAAATACATTAAGGTCTAGTAAAATTGTAACGAAATGCCCTTGAACCCCTGCTAGAAGGTTCTGGGTTGTTCTTTTGTGTTCTATTGGGTAAGTTTTACCTAGTTACCCCCACTTGCAAAGGTTTATTACACAATTACCTTTTAGCTCTACCTAGTGTACTCTTTATTATTCAAGTAATTTCTAAAAAACCAAGCACTAAAGTCATATTTGTCCCCGCATGCTCTATTTAATCTATAAGAATGCCATTTACCCTTCCCCCTTTACCCCTTGCATTTATTATAATTACCCGACCTACATCAGGTCTGTCAAGACTAGGGTAACTTGAATGTATTTAACAGATAGCCCCCCTAGGACATGTCTTAAAACTTAACCAATCTCAGACTATAGACCTTTTCAATATTAGACACTATCAAAACTCATACTTTGTTTGCAAACATAGCTATAAAAGCATTTGCCCATATAACCTAGGTACACATAAGCACTCAAAGGTTCAGAAGAAACTAACATGCAAATCAGATTGCAAATATAGCCAGAATCATGTTGTTTTGCATAAATAACCCTAATCACGACTTAACTTCAAATTAATCAGAACTCAGAGGGAAAATTTGGTAATGGTTGAATTCCAACTAATTAAAACCCTAATCGAGATAGATATACTGAACAATCACATAAAATGGCTAATAGCATATGATTTACAAGTAGCTAATATCAGAACTTAAGAACACTTAGGCGATTTCAGGCACATATAAAATAAATTCAAGGATAATATGAACATGTATGAATCAAGATATGGAACAGAGATAAAAACATGTATATGAATATATTTAAGTTCTAAGCATGATAAGCACATAAAGAGACAAGTTCCAGAACAAATGAACACATAAAAGCACTGAACAGGGTAAAATACTTAGCTTTTAGGGCCTTTCTTTCTTTTTTCCTTTTCTTTCTTTATTTTTCTTCCTTATTTTCTTCTTTTTCTCTTAGTTCTTTCATTTTTGATTATTCCAGAGTTTCAGAGACTGTTAGTCTCCTGGGTATCAGATCTTCCAAATAGGGCCTTAGGGGTTTGATTTGAGTAGGAGAGTGGTGTTTGGGGACTTGGGGCAAGGTATTGAAGAAGTGCTGTTTTTAGGTGCTCGCCGGAGATGGGTTCCGGCGAGGCTTTTACGAATATTCGAAGGGTTGGGGTAAGATTCGAGAGAAGCCACCTTGGTGGGGTTAAAGATCATCTAAAGGCGGTTGGATGGTGTTAAGATGGGGTAATGGTTCGTACTTTGGTGGTCGCCGACTAGGGTTTCGGCTATCGGAATTTCAAGACTGCGGGGAACTGGAGAGTTTTTGGACAGCGTTAATGGGGTTAAGGGTTTTTTGAAGGTGTGGAGGGGTGTTCTGGGGTTAGCCTAAGCCGGAGACGAAGGTCTGGGGCTGACCACCGGTGGTTTCCATAAGAGACGAAAGAAGGAGGAAGGAACTCATGGCGGCTAGGGTTTCGTAATGAAATGGGAGGGTATATGTAATGAAGAGACAGATGGGGATGGTATTGATATATATCAAAATGGTATTGTTAATCCACAGCCGTTGGATTCAATCAGATTACTGGCCAGGATTATTTGGATCTTAAACGCCGTCATTTATTTTAATGAGATGCTTATTTTGGTCCGTTAGATTTAGTATTTGAAAGATTGAGATTGATTGTTTTAAACTACGTCGTTTCATTTAATTGGTTCATCAGCCTGATTAAATGTAATGGATGGCTGTGATTGATTCTTTCATACGACGTTGTTTTATTTGAAATGGCACCGCCTTACTTGGTCCGTTGATCATTTGTATCAATGGTCCAGATTTATTTATCTCAATGGCGTCGTTTGATTTAGAGGTTGGGCAGACCGGTCAAAATGACCTAGGCTTGGTCTGTATTTGGGCTGGATATATGTATTTCTTGTATATTTGGCCCAAACTAATATTATGTATTGTATTTTTTTGTATTTTTTCTATTTTTTGAATTATATTTTATTTAATTTTCTTATATTTTCTTTTTGTATTTTATATTTTTTTCCTTTGTATTTATTTTACACTGATGTATTTCCTTTATTTTCCAATTTTGTATTTTTCCTTGATTTTCCGATATTTATTGTATTTTTGCTTAATTTTCCAATTTCCTAGTATTTGTTCTACAATTTTTGATAGTTTCCTAATTAATTTCCCTTTTTGTATTTTAATTTTAAATTTATTTTAATTAACAAACACTGATATTTCAAACGCACAATTCGAAACAATTTGCAAATAAAAAATTATTTTTGTATTTTTATATTTTTTGGAATTCAATTGCTTGGGGCAAAAATCACATACTCACAATTGGTATTTGACACTATACAGAAAATAAGTCGTACGAAGTACACCCTTCTTCATGATTTAGAAGACTCAGAGAGGAGATGGGTTTCGTCACAAATTATATACAGTTCACAAAATATCAAAGCGGTAAAACATTCAGCACATATAGCATGAAACATATAGGAAAATCAGATAAATCCACATACAATAATTTATCTAAGCTCGAATTCTGAACCCTGAACAAAACGTTCTAGGTCCATCGTCCCCAGCAGAGTCGCTAGAGCTGTCACACCTTCTTTGGGCGCGCCTCTACCCCGGAGGGTAAAGTGCGAGGGAATATATAAAGGAGTTATTACAATTTAAGCGACAATATTCAAACTGAAATTATTTTATTTATTTCAGAGTCGCCATTTGGAATACATTACTATTGTGACGACCCGGCCCGTCGTCATGGGAATTACCACCCCGTTATGTTGTAAATTCATGTTTTATGCTTTTATATCAGTGTTAGAGTCTATCGGGTGAGTTAGGAGTGAATTGGATTGAAAATGAGGCATATAGCCTTTTTAAAGGAAACTTGAATAAGGAAAGTCAACCCGGGGTTGACTATTTGGTTAGAGGGCTCGGAATCGGGTTCTGATGATTTGGTTAGTTCCGGGAGGTGATTTGTGACTTAGAGGGGCGATCGGAATTGAATTTGGAGGCCCGGTGTAGAAATAGGCTTGAATTGGCTAAGGTTGAATTTTGGCGAAATCCGAATGGTAGGTGAGATTTTGATCCGGGGGTCGGAATGGAATTCCGACAGTTGCAGTAGCTCCGTTAGGTGATTTTGGATGTGCCTACAAAATTTCAGGTCATTCGGACGTCGTCTGCTCGGGTTTTTGATGGAATGTGTAATTCGGAAGTTTTGAAGAAACTTAGGCTTGAATCCATGTGTAATTGGTGATTTTGATGTTTAGGATGGTGTTTTTATGCTTGGAACAAGTTCGTATCGTGTTTTGGAGTATGTTGGTGGTTTTCGTTGGGGTCCCGGGGGCCTCGGGGTGAATCCGGACCATCATCCGGCATTTTTGGAGCATAAAAAGTCTGCTGTAAATTGCAAATCACTAGGCACAATTTAAGCCTTTGCGTTCGCGAGGACTATGCCGCGTTCGCGTAGGCTGGGGCCAGGTGACTATCGCGTTCGCGAGGGGTGGTGCCGCGTTCGCGTAAGAGGAAGCTGGGAAGCATCGTGTTCGCGATGGTTTGGGTCGCGTTCGCGTATAAGGAATTCATAAGGCATCGCGAACGTGTGAGGTATGTTGCGTTCGCGTAGAGGAAAAATCTGGGCTGGGGAGTATGGTCTTCGCGGACGCGTGGCAGTGCGTCACGTTCGCGATGAAGAACTGGAATAAGGCATCGCGTTCATGTGAGAGGCGTCGCGAACGCGATGAAGAAATTTGACTGGCATGAGTTTAATTACAGAACAGAACCAGTCACGGGTTTCATACCCCAAAACACCATTTTTGAGTTCTAGAGAGAGAGACTCACGGGAGATTGCTGGGAAATCATCGGGGTTTCGTCGGAGGTAAGTTCTGTGGCTTAATTACATCATTTTATCATGAAATCCTTGGTTAATTCCCTGTAAATGGAAGATTAAAGGTGGGTTTTGGCCCTAGGCCTAAATTATAGAAAATCACTGATTTGAGTGGGCAAATGGAGTCCGAATTCGATAAATTTTATATGCCTAGACTCGTGTTGAGATGAGGGTTCCGAATATGTGACTTTCATAATTTTTCGAGAAGCGTGCCGAAAGTCGGGTTTTGACAACTTTGGAAATTTTGATGTAAATTGAGTTGTTTTGACTGGGTATCGTTCCATTGGTCTAATTTGATGTGTATTTACTGTATTTGATCAGATTCTACGCGTGCGGAGCTTGATTCTCGTGGCAAGGGCATTGCGGAGTAGTCGTCGCGCTGTATTGAGGTGAGTAATAGATGTGGGTGATGACCAGCGAGTTCGAAACCCCGGTATACCACTTTGTGACGCTGTATAGCGGCGAGACACGTACTCGCATGTGAGTGCGGGGTCGATTGTGATTGGGACTATGGCTTAGTCCGACTTGTTGGAACTGTGTTATGATATTGGCTATTCTTGAGCCGTCGCACCTCCTTCCTGGATGGTTGCATACTATATATTGTGATATTGGCCACTCTTGAGCCGAGGAACCCCCTTCTTTGGTGGTCGAGTATACTTGTTGGCCGTGAGCCAGTTATTGGATCCCGCGAGGATCGTTATCATTGTCTTATCATATTGACATGTTAGTTACTACCAGTCCGTAGTTATTTCTGTTATCATGCTATTTTCAATCTCTGGAACTTGGTATTACTGTTTTCCAACTAAAAAATGATAAAAAGGTTTTTAAACTACTTTTGAGCCTGCGAGGCTGTATTTGCATATTAGCTGACTGGTAGTGGATCGGGCTGCACGCCGCAGCAGTACATATATCGGATCGGACTGCACGCCGCAGTGATATTGTGCTTGGGCTGAAGGAGCCCTTCCGGAGTCTGAACCCCCACAGTGAGCACAGGTACCCAAATTGGATCGGCTACGCGCCGTAGCGGTCATATCATGCATTGCATTGCATTTAGCTACATCTGCTAGCTGTTATACTGTTTTTGATGGTACTTGTTGGTACAGGTACAGTTGATATTGGTTCTGTGACAGGGTATTTGATTACACCTTTACATAGTGATTTATTGCGGATTTCTTATCTGCGTTGTTTTACCCCTATTTATTACCACTGAGTCTAGCAGTACTCATTTTAGTGTAACGACCCAACCGGTCGTTTTGAGCTACGGTGCGTCATTCAGTAGTTTGAGGCCATGAGCAGCTTCATCTCACGTATATTGACTTGTGTGTATGGTCTGATGTTTCTTTCCGTACTTGGTATCTTGTAAACCATTATACACTTATGTTCAGTAGAGGCTCATGACTCTTGATCCTTCGGTCTATGGGAGTTGGCACGTGTTGGGACTTGTTTCCCTATTTTTTTTAATATATCTATCACTGTTGAATTATTCTGTTATGCTTAAATTGGATAAAGTGATCTTGTGGCTCAGTGATTGTTGTTAATTGGTCAGGCTGGCCTAGTAATGTACTGGGCGCCATCACGACCGGATTTGGGTCGTGACAAGTTGGTATCAGAGCCTAGGTTTACTAGGCCTCATGAGTCTTGAGCCGGTTAGTAGAGTCTTGTGGATCGGTACAAGGACGCCCGTACTTATCCTCGGGAGGCTGCGAACCTTTAGGAAACACTTCACATTTCTTGGAATTCTTATCGTGCGCACTTGATTCAGCTTGAGATATAATTTTTGAAATTCCTTCCACACGTCTGTGTACGCATCGAGCGCTCAGTAATGTGATTGCCTTATGGCTTGTGATTTCCTCGAACGAGGGGCGAGATATAATCTCGGTGAGTTCATGTTGGGCCAGTCAAGATGACTTGAGGCTGGACCTTGTTCATGACTTGAGCATTGAGGTGCTGATTTTGTGAGTGGTGGCAATAGATAATGTACTGAGGGTTTGAAATCCCATATTTTTGCACTATATAGTGCTGTGCTGAGATGAAATACGCGTCATGTGACGAGCGTGGTGGTATTGTGATTGGGGATTTGGACTTGATCCTTCCCAATTGATAAATTACTGTGTAAAGTGACTGAGACTGGGCTTATATCTATGTACTTGGGCTAGTAGTCATGTTTGGGGCCTTGTGCCGATCTGTAGAGTATTATGGAAGGTTTACTAATGGATGAGTTGTTAATTGTTCGACTCTTATCTAAACCGTTGTGTAGCCCCGAGCTATGGGCGTGGTGAATATTTATCATATCTCGTAATTGGAAGGTAAAATGCCTTATGTGTAGTGGAACAAGTTTAAACTCAGGAAGACTAAAGTGATTTTGCTACGTGTATCCTGGTGGAAGGTATTGTGATGAAATGCTAAATTGAGAAGAAGTGGGAGGGTTGATCCTCATGTGTAATTGAAAGGTATTTGATATGTGTTATGATTCGAGCAGATACATCGCAGGTTCAAGTATAAATTGTGATAATATGATTCGTATAGTATTGAGATTTAATGTTGTTGAAATACATTGTGATATCTTGTTGAGTTGTGGATGTATTGTTAGAATGGTTTGGTGATTCTCTGGCAGGTGGATAGGCCAATTTACAAAGGAAACTCTGCCGAATTTTTGGAAAAATTTGGGACTTAGAAAAGATTTTTGTCACCTAAAGAGTGGGCGTAACTGTTGTGTGTGAATGAATGCAAGAATTGCAAAAGAATTAATATTTCCGATGATTCGAACCTCCGCCGAAGCTTGTAAATGACTTGAGTTTAATCTAACTAGAACTTTGTTGCATCATTTGAGTAAGAAGGCTATGAGTGGCTAAAAGTGCTTTGATGTATGACTCCGAGCTAAGTTGGGGAGGTTGTTATTGATTAACTGATTGCACTGTCGTGTGCTGTGTTGGCTCCGTCTCTAGGTATGTTGGGAAATTTTGATAAAGGTTATGGTGCTTCGTAGATATGAAGAAATACTAGGATGTTGTGAACTTATGTTGGTAAAGAATGTTCGGTGTATAGAAAAGAAAGATAGCTAATTGTATCCGTATGTAATCATGATCTGCAGTGTCAGAGTTCTAATAAGGCACGAGTGGTTATGTTCAATAAGACAGTTGAATTACAACTAAATAAGGGTAAATGACACCCGAGAATAGTCCTGTGGTGTTCCAGATTTTGCTTGTAACGGATGCCTTAAGATTTTGTATGTGGCTAAAGATGGTGTTTTCGTTAGAAGGGATCAAGACTTGTTCTATGTTATGTGAATGATGGGATTCTATGTATCCGTATTGGAAGGTAATAATACTAATTCAAAAATCACATGAAGTTCTTCAAAACAAGTATTGTAGAATGTGGTACTCCTGGGAAACATTGAGAGTGGCCTATGGGTTTTAGACCGTGTGGTCTTATGTACGAGTCTCGTGTGGTAACATGAGTTAAGTTATGGTAGTGCTACAGTAAAGGCTAATACTAAGTTAAAGATGGTTCAGAAAAGAAATTTAGTAAATGGAGCAACTTGTTAATAAACCGAAGCGGTATGATAAGGAATACGATTAATTATTGGCATGTGATTGAAGTAATGAGTCTTGCAGATATTGTGCAACAAAGCCTTTGAGTGCTGACAATTGTGTAACTCGATATGGGTATAAGGATCAGTCCTCGCAGTTTAACTTATGCAATGTAAGTTGGAGAAAGAGTTTATGATGTGTTTTAACGTGGTTTAAAAATGAGTGTATTTCCTGTTGGTATGTAAGGCTTGGAATGTGTGATGAGTTTTCTCTATATGGGATCATAAAAGCCCTTGACTAGTTGAGTGTGCCGATGTTTGCGGCGTAGGATAGGAATATGAATTTCCATGTTATCTTAGTGTGGTATGGTATATGCGATGTGTTATGGAAAGTTGATAATGGCATATTCAAGGTTTTGTGATCAGCTCATAATATATGGGGAGTCATTAAAATTATTTAGCAGCGCGGGCAGTTGCATGTGATTTAAGGAATCGATCTTTCTGATGATTTAAGAAAATGGTACTGCTATTCTATTAACTTGGCAGGGAATATGATCCAAAAAGGACAAGGTAATGTAAACTGATAATATCCAGTGGTATGGTGGTATTCTCTTGTTGGATCGACTATAATAATTGAGTCGTTGATGGCATAGTGAAATTTCTGAATGGCTTTCGTGGTATGAATGGACGCTTGATATGCGTTATGTATTTGTACAGTGAAGTACGGGACCAGGCATTGTGATTCATGTGTTATATATGTGTTGGAGACTTGAAGTTCTCGTTAGTCCGCCTATGCAGTTGGTGTATATCATGTGTATCGACACCGTTTTGTGATTATCGAAAATCAGAAGCTCTAGTGGCTTTCTCTCTCGGCTTGATATGACGAATTTGGATTATGATACTTGATTGCTGACTGGTCATCATTGGGCTAGGTTGTCTAGACTAATGTGATATAGACTATGATGGTATGGCACAAATTATGTAGCAGAGTGCATCAGAGTATGCTCCAGCGGGGTAGTTGTACCTCAGGACCAGCAGACGGCTGGTGGGTATTGCTTTGTCGGTTGGGCCTTCGTGGCGTATATCAGTGCAGAGGTTTCTATCGTTGATTTGGTTCTGGTATTGAGTAACTTTGTCGGATGCGTTTCTTGTGGCCGAACTTGAGGCTATATATGTTTACCATAATGAGCAACTTGACTCGACGCGTATTTCTTTGGCGAGGGTTCTATATGGATCGGGTGGCGCGCCGCCACAGGTATGGTTATTTGGATCGGGTGGCACGCCGCCACGGGTATGGTATCCGGATCGGGTGGCACGCTGCCATGGGTATGTCATTGAAGCGGGTTGCACGTCGCAACAGTGTAATGTGAAAATAGAGCTAGTTATATGTTACCTGGTATACAATACTTCCTGGCTTCTGAGGAAAAGTTCGTATTGAGTATCGCTCGGCGAATGGCACATCGGTTGTGTCCTTTTAGGATTTGATAGCATACATTAATTGTTTTACCGTGGGTGAGATTGATTGCTTGGGTTCAGACCTAAATATGTGCGTGGCTGATCGTTTTGAGCTTGGTAAATCGAGGTGCTTCATGAGTAATAGTGTTTGGATAGAATCATGAATCGTGGCAAGGCCACGTGATGTTATGACCTTTCGAGAAGGAGTCATGTACTCTATTTCTATAATACGAGACGCGATCTCAGTTCTATGTTATGATGGCCCAAAGGAATTGAATTACAGCTCTCTTGTTGAAGACAATTGTCATGATTTGAGTATGTTCGGATGTCTCTATTGGAGCTTGTGTTGTGCTCATCGGGGCTTAGGCCGGTGTTGAGGTGACATATCACCAGTGCGTGTGTTATAATCTAAATGATCATTTGAGTCATTATGGAGAGCGAGCATATGTGATTTCAGTGGGTTAGAAAGGTAATACCGAGATTTGGGTCCGAAATCTATTGTGGTATCAGTTAAAAGTGAAATGGATTCATGAATGGTTGACCTGAGAGATGGGTTCGATATATCGCGTGTTCAGTTGCCGTGGACATGATATGAAGGTGTTGGAAAAAGACTCTATCTAATGAAAAAGGTTTTTCAGTTGGTATTTGGTTATCGTGAGAAATTATTGTGATTAGAGACTATTGTCTCGAGTGATTGGGTTGTTTGATACATCATATGATCTCACCCGAAGTGGTGAGTGTGGGTTATTGCAGTGGATTCTAGTGTATCCTGAGTATAGGCATGGGATTAGCAATTGGTATATAATTTCGGAAAGTGCAATGTGGTTTATGGTTCAGATGGTCTGTGAGATTTCAGCTATATGGTGTTTCAGGCTTATGAGAGATAGGGTGACATGTGATCGCCCGAATATATGCTTGGTAAGGTCATTCAGCTATTGAGTTGCTTCTAGTACCACTCTAGTACGCTCGAGGACGAGCGTTTGTTTAAGTTGGGGAGAATGTGACGACCCGGCCCGTCGTCACGGGAATTACCACCCCGTTATGTTGTAATTTCATGTTTTATGCCTTTATATCAGTGTTAGAGTCTATCGGGTGAGTTAGGAGTGAATTGGATTGAAAATGAGGCATATAGCCTTTTTAAAGGAAACTTGAATAAGGAAAGTCAACCCGGTGTTGACTATTTGGTTAGAGGGCTCAGAATCGGGTTCTGATGATTTGGTTAGTTCCGGGAGGTGATTTGTGACTTAGGGGAGCGATCGGAATTGAATTCGGAGGTCCGGTGTAGAAATAGGCTTGAATTGGCTAAGGTTGAATTTTGGCGAAATCCGAACGGTAGGTGAGATTTTGATCCGGGGGTCGGAATGGAATTCGACAGTTGCAGTAGCTCCGTTAGGTGATTTTGGATGTGCCTGCAAAATTTCAGGTCATTCGAACGTCGTTTGGTCGGGTTTTTGATGGAATGTGTAATTCGGAAGTTTTGAAGAAACTTAGGCTTGAATCCGTGTGTAATTGGTGATTTTGATGTTTAGGATGGTGTTTTTATGCTTGGAACAAGTTTGTATCGTGTTTTGGAGTATGTTGGTGGTTTTCGTTGGGGTCCCGGGGGCCTCGGGGTGAATCCGGACCATCATCCGGCATTTTTGGAGCATGAAAAGTCTGCTGTAAATTGCAGATCACTGGGCACAATTTAAGCCTTTGCGTTCGCGAGGGCTATGCCGCGTTCGTGTAGGCTGGGGCTAGGTGACTATCGCGTTCGCGAGGGGTGGTGCCACGTTCGCGTAAGAGGAAGCTAGGAAGCATCGCGTTCGCGATAGTTTGGGTCGCGTTCGCGTATAAGGAATTCATAAGGCATCGCGAACGCGTGAGGTATGTCGCGTTCGCGTAGAGGAAAAATCTGGGCTGGGGAGAATGGTCTTCGCGGACGCGTGGCAGTGTGTCGCGTTCGCGATGAAGAACTGGAATAAGGCATCGCGTTCACGTGAGGCGTCGCGAACGCGATGAAGAAATTTGACTGGCATGAGTTTAATTACAGAACAGAACCAGTCGCGGGTTTCATACCCCAAACCTCCATTTTTGAGTTCTAAGAGAAGGTATTGATGGGAGATTGCTGGGAAATCATGGGGGTTTCGTCGGAGGTAAGTTTTGTGGCTTAATTACATCATTTTATCATGAAATCCTTGGTTAATTCCCCGTAAATGGAAGATTTAAGGTGGGTTTGAGCCCTAGGCCTAAATTATAGAAAATCACTGATTTGAGTGGGCAAATGGAGTCCGAATTCGGTAAATTTTATATGCCTAGACTCGTGTTGCGACGAGGGTTCCGAATATGTGACTTTTGTAATTTTTTTAGATGCGTGCCGAAAGTCGGGTTTTGACAACTTTGGGAATTTTGATGTAAATTGAGTTGTTTTGACTGGATATCGTTCCATTGGTCTAATTTGATGTGTATTTACTGTATTTGATCAGATTCTACGCGTGCGGAGCTTGATTCTCGTGGCAAGGGCATTGTGGAGTAGTCGTCGCGCTGTATTGAGGTGAGTAATAGATGTGGGTGATGACCAGCGGGTTCGAAACCCCGGTATACCACTTTGTGACGCTGTATAGCGGCGAGACACGTACTCTCACGTGAGTGCGGGGTCGATTGTGATTGGGGACTATGGCTTAGTCCGACTTGTTGATACTGTGTTATGATATTGGCTATTCTTGAGCCGTCGAACCTCCTTCTTGGATGGTTGCATATTATATATTGTGATATTGGCCACTCTTGAGCCGAGGAACCCCCTTCTTGGGTGGTCGAGTATACTTGTGGGCCGTGAGCCAGTTATTGGATCCCGCGAGGATCGTTTTCATTGTCTTATCATATTGACATGTTAGTTACTACCAGTCCGTAGTTATTTCTGTTATCATGCTATTTCCAATCTCTGGAACTTGGTATTACTGTTTTCCAACTGAAAAATGATAAAAAGGTTTTTAAACTACTTTTGAGCCTGCGAGGCTGTATTTGCATATTAGCTGACCGGTAGTGGATCGGGCTGCACACCGCAGCGGTATATATATATATGTTGGATCGGACTGCACGCCGCAGTGATATTGTGCTTGGGCTGTAGGAGCCCCTCCGGAGTCTGAACCCCCACAGTGAGCACGGGTACCCAAATTGGATCGGGCTACGCGCCGTAGCGGTCATATCATGCATTGCATTGCATTTAGCTACATCTGATTGTTGTTATACTGTTTTGCTGGTACTTGTTGGTACATGTACAGTTGATATTGGTTCTGTGACAGGGTATTTGATTACAACTTTACATAGTGATTTATTGCGGATTTCTTATCTGCGCTGTCTTACCCCTGTTTATTACCACTGAGTCTGGCAGTACTCATTTTACTCCCTGCACCTTGTGTGCAGATCCAGGTACCTCTCAACAGTGATCCAGTAGCTGCGCGAGGCGACATCTGTAGGATATTCGAGGTAGCTGCAGAGTCCGCAGGACCCGATATTCCTTCTTACTGTCTTTTGATTCTGTATTGATGTTTCTTTCCGTAGTTGATATCTTGTAAACCATTATACACTTATGTTCAGTAGAGGCTCATGACTCTTGACCCTTCGGTCTATGGGAGTTGGCACGTGTTGGGACTTGGTTCCCTGTTTTTTTTAATATATCTATCACTGTTGAATTATTCTGTTATGCTTAAATTGGATAAAGTGAGCTTGTGGCTCAGTGATTATTGTTAATTGGTCAGGCTGGCCTAGTAATGTACTGGGCGCCATCACGATCGGATTTGGGGTCGTGACAACTATGTCCCAAGTCACCGATTTATTAATCCCAAATCGAGGAAATCTCGACTTTCCAAATGAAGTCTACGAACCAGAAATTATAAGTAAGGAATTCTGTTAACCCGAGGGAAGGTGTTAGGCACCCCCGAATCCCGTGGTTCTATCACGTCACTTAAACTATTGTAAATGGCAAAAATATCTGATTTTAATACATGTTATAACCTATGTGCTTTTAAACAGTTTCAAACCGCTTTATTTCATTAAATTTGTATATTTAAATTTCAATACAAAATCGGTCAAGTTGCAATGTAGTCTCAAGCAACCTAACGAATTTGCGAATCAGGCTTGGGCCTAGGTCATTTATTTCGACCCGAGAGCCTATAACACTTGACATGGGAGGTTGCGCCCAATGGCACTTCAAAACTCGTAAAATAATTTCCGATGAAGTGTTTTCATATTATGCTACCAAAAGGACTATCGGTCGATTTGATTATGTGTAAACCTCATTCGTTCGGCTCATTTTATACAAACGTGTGTCGTTCAAATAGATTTAAAGTGTGGCCATGGTTGCCTCATATTTCCAGATTAGCGCTAGCTCGAATCAGATTAACCATCTACGTCGCGTACATAAACATGATATGGGAGCGTTTTGATTTACTACTAAGATTACTCTTTCTAGTCGATTATCATGGAGCGAGCGGTTAGAGGAACAAACAGAATATTATCATGAAACATGTCTTAACTAATGCATTGTGAAGATTAAATTATACATAATAGTCGACTATCAACAACTAAATACAGTTCGAGTTTTGGAATTAATTCCCAAGTTGAAACTGTCTCAATTTAATCTACTAACTATAGGATCATTTATATGGTGGTCTTATAGCAGGACTTAACATATGCTTTCATTTCATTGCCAGTAGAAGGATAGACTGTCCCCGAAATGTATATCTAGCATTTGAGTAAACGAAGATAAAGAATGGAAAGATCAGTAGTGCAGTAGCAGAAAACAGCACAGCAAATACAACAACAACAACATAGAACTAATGCCACTAATGAAAAAGTAGTAGGCAGCCTAAGTAGCAAATTGAAATCCTAGGAATAGCTCGACCCAACAGAGAGCTTAAGACAACCAAACAGCAATTCCAAAATACCAGACAGCAAACGAAACAAAACTCAAGTAACTCAACACAAACCTTCAAAGCCTTGAACACTCAAGTATGGAAATAGAAACAGAGAAAGCTCAACTGTTTCTGATCTCGAAGGCAATGTAACAGTGTTACATGGACAGGATTGCTAGCTCAAAACACTATTGTTCTGATCTTTTTAAAAAAGAAAAAAAGGCTAATAGGAGTTCAATTCAACCTATGAATTGGTAGAGGCGGACTTAAACAAAAACAAGGGCAATGGAATAGTATTTAGCTTTTCTCTACTGCTCACTCTTTCAGAATCTCTATCTTCTCTAATTTTTGAATCTATTTAAATAACAAAATCAATTCATTTTTAAAAAATAAACTTTTCCATTTCCAGCTTGTATTCTCCCTTTAGCACATGTATCCCTCTTTGCCTTTTATCATTTCCTCCCTTGTTATTTCCTCAGGTTTCCACTTCTCTTTGTCTAAGTATGGGAACTTAATTTTAAAAGCTCCTGAAGTCAGAAACTGGTGGAATACCCTGCTCTCCAGCAGGTTCCACCAACCTATTCCATGTGTATTTTATCTTTTAGTATTAAACTAAAGCTGGTTTTGATTTCCCATTACTTAGTATCTGAATTATTTGAATCTGAAGGTTATGGGCAGCATTTTTCTATTTTAATTCCCTCAAGATTTTGTAGCGATGGTGCCCATGTGATCTCTTTTCTTTCTGACCCTAAGGTGTATTAATATATTAACTCATTAATCCGCTAGTATCATCTGACAGGCCACTCAAACTAAACACATTTTCAAACATCAAATTCCAAATCATCCTCGAAGCCTATACTAGGGATGCAGCTATAACAAATTCAATTTCCTAAATTCAGCCACAAATAATTCAGAACTTAATTCAAGCAATGATTCAGACCAAATTTAGACAGTATTAACAAATTTACTGTCCATTTTTCTAACTAAACAAACCTATACAACCAATGGATGACATCCTTTTAATCAACTACAACACATATAATCAACAACAAATAATCGACAAAAAATCAATGATTCACAGTTCTTGGGCAAAACATGGAAAATACGAAATTAATTATTCGGCGACATTAATCGAATTGAATATGTATCCTATAACAAACACATTTAAACCAACAAACAGAAGCAAACATCGACCAAATAAAAGGTCGTGGGGAGGAGAACAGAAAAATTAACAAAATCCAAAAAGATAAAAAATAATAATACAAATAAACTAACAAACAAATATAAAATAGATAAAGATAGAAGAAAGAAAAGAAATACCTCAAAATGAAAAATTCGAAACAAATGGACTTGGACCACTTTGGACTCAAAACTTTTAAGGCCAAACGGACTTTAATCGAGTGTTCTCAAGCGAGAACACTATGACTAAAGCCCATTGAACCATCAAAAATCTTCAAAACAGGCTCGAAATTCTTCTAGGTTTCTTGGGGCTCAGGTTGGGGTTTAAGTGGTTTGGGCTTCATTCGAACCAAACCGGTGTTGGTTTAGTTACGAGGGAGGTGAGGGGATAACGGGGTGTGAGTTTGGAGCGGATTGAGGTACCTTAGGGTTTGGCTCGAATCTTCGATTGAAGATTCCAGAAGCTGGAGGGTGATTCGAGGTAAACCAAGCCTGGATTTGGGTTGAGGGAATCGTGGTGCTATAGGGGTGCTAGTTTGGTGGTCACCGGCGTTGTTGCTGCCGGGTTTATGGCGAAGGGGAGGGGTGGCAGCTAGCTAGGGTTCCTAGGATGTCTGGTTTTGGTGAGAGAGACGATGGGGAAACGGGTCGTTTGGGAATGAAACTGGTAGAAGGGGTTTAGGGGTGTTTGGTGTATTAGAAATCAAATCCTTAATCTGGGCCATTGGATGATAGGATCCAACGGCTCATATTTAAAAGAAGTGATGGGGCGATCCGGTTTGGTAACGGGTCGGTTAGCAGATGTGGGAGAGGGTTGGAAGATCTAGACCGTTGATCAAGTGAGATCAACGGTCAAGATGGGGCATGACGGAATGACGTCATTTGGAGTGTATGTGAGGTTTGGGCCAATTGGACCGGGTAAAGGGTGCAATTTGGGCTAGTTTGGGGTAGGCCTGGTCCGATTTTCTCCTGATTTCCATCTCTTTTCTTTTCTTTTTAATTACTAGTTTATTAAGAAAAAAAATTCTAAAAATCAAATTAACTTATGACAAATACTAATTAACTTTTACTAACAAATAACACACATAATTAAATATCAATTAAAAAATAAATCACACAACTAGACCTTTAATGCTAAATGTAAAGTGTATTATTTTGTGACTTTTTTTATTTTTGTAAAACAAAACTTAATTACTCTTAATAAATCCTAAGTAAAATGCAACATATTTTTGTGTTTATATTAATTTAAACAAATAAACATACACGGACAAATGCAAATAATAAGGAAAATTTACACAAAATTCGCAAAAAATCACACACAATGCAAACCTATTTTATTTTGAATTTTTGGGAGTGATCCTCATATAAAGCAAAAATCACGTGCTCACATGATGGATCGCCGTGATTCCTCCGTAGCATGGACACATGAAACACTGGATGCACGGTTTATAAGCTCGGTGACAATGCAAGTCAATAAGATATCTCTCCCACTCTATCAAGAATCTCAAAAGGACCAATGAACCTAGGGCTAAGTTTGCCCTTCTTCCCAAATCTCATCACGCCCTTCATAGGCGACACTCGGAGCAATACCTGCTCATCAACCATAAAAACCACATCTCGAACCTTGCGGTCTACATAACTCTTTTTCCAAGATTAAGCTGTACGAAGCCTATCCTGAATGATCCTGACCTTGTCCAAGGTCTCCTGAACCAAATCCGTACCCAACAATCGAGCCTCTCTCGGCCAAACCATCTAATCAGAGATCGAAATCATCTACCATATAAAGCCTCATAAGGAGCCATCTGGATACTCGACTGGTAGTTATTATTGTAGGCAAACTCTGCTAAAGGCAAAAACTGATCCCACGAGCCTTCAAAGTCAATGACACAAGCTTGGAGCATATCCTTCAAAATATGAATAGTCCGCTTAGACTGCCCGTCTATCCGGGGATAAAATGTTGTGCTCAACTTAACCCGTGTGCCTATCACTCACTGAACTGCTCTCCAGAAGTGCAAGGTAAACTATGTAACCCGATCTGAAATGATAGATACAGTCACACCATGATGGCGAACAGTCACCTGAATATAGATCTTAGTTAACCTCTCAGAAGAATAGGAGACTGCCACAAGAATGAAATGTGTTGACTTTGTCAGCCTATCAAAAATGGCCCACACTACGTCAAACTTCTTCCGAGTCTACGAAAGTCCAATAACAAAGTCCACAATGATATGCTCCCACTTCCACTCGGGAAGCTCAATCCTATGAAATAAACCACAAGGCCTCTGATGCTCGTACTTAACCTACTGACAATTCAAACACGAGCCACATATGCAACGATATCATTCTTCATTCTACGCCACCAGTAATGCTGCCACAAATCCTGATACATCTTCGCGGTGCCCGGATGAGTAGAGTACCGGGAGCTAAGACCTCCTCTAAAATCAACTCTCGAAGCCCATCCATATTAGGCACACAAACTCGACCCTGCAATCTTAAAACTCCATCATCATCTAAGGTAACTTGCCTGACACCTCCGCGCTGCACCATGTCTTTAATGTCACACAAATGGGGATCATCATACTGCCAATAACAGATAAGCTCCAATGATGAAGAACGAATGACCTTGCAAGATAACACACGACTAGGCTCAGAGACATCCAGTCTCACGAACTGATTGGCTAGAGCCTAAACATCCAAAGCAAGCGGTCCCTCACCGACTGGAATGTAAACAAGACTGCCTATACTAGCTGACTTCCTACTCAAAGTATCGGCCACCACATTTATCTTTCCTGGATGATAAAAAATGGTGAAATCATAATCTTTCAACAACTCCAACCACCCTTTTACCACAAATTCAACTCTTTTTTCTTGAACAAAGACTGAAGACTCTTGTAATCCGTGAACACCTCACATGCCACGCCATACAGATAATGCTTCCAAACTTCAATATGTGAACTATGTCTACCAACTCCAAATCATGAATGGATAGTTCTTCTCGTGAATCTTCAACTATCGAGAAGAATAGGCAATGACATTGCCATCATGCATCAACACTATACAAAGCCCAATACGGGAAGCATCATAATAAACTGTATAATGCCCTGAACCTGTGGGAAAAACCAACAGTGGTGCCTATAACGACCTGGTCGATTGTTTTTGGACTTTAGGCCTCTATCCCCCATTAACTGATGTCCCTAAGTTCATTTATGCTATTTTGGTTTGTCAGGATGTTTGGTTCTAGAATTCAGAGTGTTTTAGGACACTTAGTCCCTAAATGAGAGCTTAATAGTTGAAAAATGGTTCGTATTCGGAATAGTGTTAAAACAGCCTCAGAATGGAAATTCGATAGTTCTGTTAGCTCCGTTAGGTGATTTCGGTTTTGGGAGCATGTTCAAAATGTAGTTTGGAGGTCCGGTGTAAAAATAGGCTTGAATTGGCAAAGTTGGAATTTTGGCGAATACCGGTCGATAGGTGAGATTTTGAACCGGAAGTCAGAATGAAATTCTGATATGTGTAGTAGCTTTGTTAGGTGATTTTGGATATGCCTGCAAATATTCAGGTCATTCGGATATCGTTTGGTCAGGTTTTTGATTGGATGTTGGTTTCAGAAGTTTTAGTTGAAACTTAGGCTTGAATCCACCTTAATTTGATGATTCTTGTGTTTAAGGGCGTGTTTTTATGATTGGAACAAGTTTGTATGATTATTTAGAGTGTTTTTGTATTTTTGGTTGAGGTTCCGGGGGCCTCGCGATGAGTTCGGGTGATTAAACAAAGAAAAATGTGGATTATTGGACTGCTGGTATGTTGCAGCAGATGTTTCCGCTTCTGCGGAAGGGAGACCGCAGAAGCGGCTCTGCAGAAACAGGGAGGGAGTCGCAGGTGCGAGACTTTGGCGGCTCAGATGGGTCCGCAGAAGAGGACAGATGTTCGCAAAAGCGATCCCGCAGAAGTGGGTACGCGATTGCAGAAGCGAAGGGGTCACTCTTGGAGGTTTCTGTAAAAGCGGACAATTTTTTGCGTAAGCGGTGTCGCGGAAGCGAATGGGAATCCGCATAAGCAAAACTAGAGGTTTTAAGTGAGTGTCGCAAAAGCGACCATGAGTCCGCAAAAGCGGAGCCGCTGAAGCGGCACAGGAGTCGCAGAAGCAAAACTCTTGAAGGGTTTAAGGTTCAGATTAGTTCAAAATTTCAGAGTGTTAAAAACATTTGGGGCTTTGACCTTAGAGATGAATTGGGCAATTTTGAAGAGAAAATTGAGAAGCATCATCAGGTAAGAACTCTTGGACCCAAAATTATGTTATTACATTGATAAAACATGGATTAAATCTCTGAAAATAGAGGAATTAAGGTGTAAAAATGGAGGATTTTGCTATAAGCCTGGGAAATAGAAAATTGAAGATTTGAATGGGCAAACGGATTTCGATTTTGATAAACTTTGTATGTATAGACTCGTGAGAGTCCGGGGGTTCTGAAAATGTAAAAATATTTCGATTTCGAGCAGATAGCTAGAGGGGTATTTTGGTCATTTTACCTATATTTTGCCTTAGCTTTAATTTTAACAATGTAATTAGTTACTTGCTATGTTATTTACACTATGTAATTGGTTTGAATAGATTTGGTCCACTCAGAGTTGGATACTCGTGGCAAGGGCATTATTTCTTAGCGGTTTTGTATCGGGATTGAGGTAAGTGGCTTGTCCAACCTTGTGTGGGGGACCTTTTCCCCTAGGATATATTATGTGTTGATTTAAATGCCTTATACACTAGGTGATGGGCATGTACTTGCACAAATTGTTGAAAATCCACTTTACTTGAATTGTTCAATCGGTGTTATCTCTGTTATTTGGCTAGTTAATTGCAAGACTTATACTGTGTTAGTTAGAGAAGCATGATTAGATAGGATTAACTGTATATATACATATTTGTCTTAATTGAATTCCATGGAACATGTATATATTGGATTAAATTGTTAATCGTAGCAGTATATTTCATTTTTCTCTGCGTATTCTCTATGTTTGATTGTGTTGTGTTTTGTGGACTACGGGTTCAATTCTCAGAGATCCAGTGATACTGATATAAAAGGACTGCGGGTTCAATTCCCAAAGATCCTATGCTACTAAGTTAAATGGACTGCGGGTTCAATTCCCGGAGATCCTATGACTGATATAAAAGGACTGCGGGTTCAATTCCCGAAGATCATGTGATACTAATATGAATGGACTGCGGGTTCGATTCCCGGAGATCCTAGCTAATGATATCAAGGAATGTGGGTTCAATTCCCAGAGATCCTGTGCTACTGAGTAAAATGGACTGCAGGTTCAATTCCCGGAGATCCTGTGTTATTGACTCTATACTTATTGTGTTAAATTTTTCCTTGTTAGCTTAACTATAGATGACTTGTAGCTTCTATCTAATTTTGCTGTTATTTCAGAATTACTCCTGCTTCACACTGTTCTATATTTTTATTATTATTATTCTCGGTAGGGCCCTGACCTTCCTCGTCACTACTCCATCGAGGTTAGGCTTGACACTTACTGAGTACTGTCGTGGTGTACTTATCCTACTCTTCTGCACACTTTTTGTTGTGCAGATCCAGATCCATATAATCAAGCACACTATCGGTGATCGCGGAGTTATTTTAGGAGACTCAAGGTATGCATCTACTACATCCGCAGATCCGGAGAGTCTTCTTCTGTTTTTCCATAGTGACACTAGTTATTTCCTTTTTATTTTGATTTTATAGATACTCTTGGTGGATAGAGCCACTGTTTTACTCTCTTTAGCCTGTGTTTGCCTGTGAGTTTTCGGGTTTTGGTGATTATATATTCTAGAAATTGTGGTAAAGTGTATGTGCCAAGAGGCACCTATTATATTTTTCTATGTTATTCCACTGCTATTTTTAGTTGCTCGTGAAAGCTGTAAATTTCGCAATTGTGTTAGGCTTACCTAGTCGTGAAGACTGGGTGCCGTCATGACATGTTCACGATTGGTGAACCAGGTTCATGACAAGTTGGTGTCAGAGCACTAGGTTCATAGGAGTCACAGGACACATGACGGTTATTTAGAGTCTCGTTGATCGATACGGAGACGTTCGTACTTATCTACGAGGGGCTATGTAACTATTTAGGAAACTCTTCATTTCTTTTGAATTCATTGTCGTGCGATACTTTGACACCAAATCTAAACCTTTGTCTTCATTTCTCTCACAGATGGTGAGGACATGTGCTACACACGAGGATCAGGCACTCGCGCCCCCTACTATCGCCGCCAGAGGCCGGGGCCGGGGTAGAGGCTGAGGACGCGCCTGAGGTGCAGCCATAGCACCCTTGTGAGCTGCCGCTGAGGCACCACCAGTGGATCAGGTTGGAGCACAGGCACCTGGTACACCTACTATAGCTACTACGACTCTAGCACTCCAGGATACTCTGGCTCAATTTATGAGCATGTACACTACTCTGGCTCAGGCGGGGTTGCTTCATCTTACTGTAGCCACATCTCAGGTCGGGGAGGGCCCCAGACTCCCGCATCCCGCACTCCTGAGCAACGATTACCCATGGAGTAGGTTCCAGAAGTTATTCTTATACCGCCTGCCACACCAGTACAACCCGGAGGTGGGTCAGCTGCCTATGAGGACGAGCAGCGCAGGTTGGAAAGGTTCTAGAAGTATGATCCCCCAGTGTTCAGTGGTTTAGCTTCAGATGATGCCTTGGGATTTCTGGAGGAGTGTCATCCTCCGTACTATGGATATAGTGGAGTCAAGTGGGGTTTCTTTTACTGCTTTTCAGCTTCGAGGGGCCGCTTATGATTGGTGGCGCGCATATGAGTTGGATAGTCCAGTCGATTCTGCCTTGCTGACTTGGACACAGTTCTCCGACATGTTTTAGAGAGATTTTATTCCCTAGAGCCTCACAAATGCTTGGTGTGCGGATTTTGAGT
Organism: Nicotiana noctiflora; assembly: GCA_032618575.1. Lineage (NCBI taxonomy): Eukaryota > Viridiplantae > Streptophyta > Magnoliopsida > Solanales > Solanaceae > Nicotiana > Nicotiana noctiflora. The sequence goes on from JASVEL010008081.1 coordinate 116,592, forward strand.
AGTTGCGCCAGGACTCTATGACAGTATCAAAGTATGCCATCAGTTACACCCGGTTAGCCACACATGCATCGGCTTTGGTCGCCACGGTCCAGGAGAGAGTGCAGAGTTTTATTGAGGGTCTTATTCCACCTATCTGGTCCATCATGGCTAGAGAGCTAGAGACGGATATGCCATATCAGCAGGCGGTGAGTATTGCCAGATAGATTGAGGGTATTCTTGCAAAGGGGCAAAGAGAGAGGGAGGCCAAGATGTCTCGTGAATCGGGTCATTTCTCTGGTCCCCGTACGGCTGCAGTCGGTCGATTTGGCAGGGTTTATTTCGGTCATCCCGTTCATTCAGCATTGCAGCAACTGGTGGTACTCCAGCTCCTCCAGCACCTCAGGAGCCTTACTATGCTCCCCCAATTTCCAGTGCGCCTCCTACATGGGGTACCCCCAGGGGTCAGTTCAGCGGGAGAAGGGCCAGTCAGTCACAGTCACCGCACCCTCCAAGAGCTTGTTATTAGTGCGGAGATACTTGCCATCTTGTTAGGAAGTGCCCTAGGAGTGGGAGGCGAGCGCCTCCATGGACTTCACAGCCCCAGCATGGTTCACAGGGTCAGCAGGCCATCATTCCAGCTCTAGCAGCCACCTCACCTACCCAGCCAGCAGGGGCGGAGATCACGGTGATAGAGGCCACCCTCGAGGGAGGGGCCAGGCCAGATTTTATGCTATTCCTGGTCGCGCCGCAGCTATCGCCTCTAATTCTATTATCACCTGTATTATCTTGGTTAGTCACAAAGAGCCATCGGTTCTATTCAATCTTGGTTCTACTTTTTCATATGTATCCTCTTATTTTCCTTCACATCTAGGTGTGCCTCGGGATTCTTTGAGTGCCCCCATTTATATTTCTTTTCTGGTGGGAGATTCTTTGGTTGTGGACTGTGTGTATCGGTCATGTTTGGTCACTATTTGTGGTTTTGAGACCATAGGTGATCTTTTATTGCTCGATATGGTTGACTTCGATATTATTCTGGGCATGGACTGGTTGTCACCCCATCATGCTATACTTGATTGTCACGCTAAGACTGTGACGCTGGCTATGCCAGGCATTCCACGTATTGAGTGGAGTCGTACTCTAGATCACACCCCCAGTCATGTTATTTCTTTTCTTAAAGCTCAACATATGGTTGAGAAGGGGTGTGATACTTATCTAGCCTATGCGAGGGATGTCAGTGTTGACACCCCTTCTATTGATTTTGTCCCAGTGGTACGATATTTCTCTGATGTGTTTCCAGCTGATCTCCCGGGCATGCCGCCCGATAGAGATATCAATTTTGGTATGTTGTCGGGCACTTAGCCCATTTCTATTCTTCCGTACCGCATGGCTCCTCCTGAGTTGAAGAAGTTGAAAGATCAGTTACAGGAGTTGTTGGGTAAGGGTTTCATTCAACCCAGTGTTTTGCCTTGGGGATGCTCCTGTGTTGTTTGTAAAGAAGAAGGACGGTTCTATGCGTATGTGCATTGACTATCGCCAGTTGAACAAAGTTACAGTGAAGAACCGGTATCCTTTGACACGTATTGATGACTTATTTGATCAACTACAGGGTTCACAGGTGTTCTCCAAGATTGATTTGTGCTCTTGTTATCATCAGCTGAAGATTCGGGAGCCAGATATCTCGAAGACTGCCTTCAGGACTCGGTATGTTCATTACGAGTTCCTCGTTATGTCTTTCGGGCTGACTAATGCCCCAGAAGCAAGCATTTGATGTACAATGTATTCAAGCCATATCTTGAATCATTCATGATTGTTTACATTGATGATATTTTGGTATATTCCCGGAGTCGGGAAGAGCCTGAGCAGCACCTGAGGATAGTGCTCCAGACTCTGAGGGAGAAGAAATTATATGCAAAGTTCTCTAAATGTGAATTTTGGCTGAGTTCGGTGGCATTTCTAGGCCACGTGGTGTCGAGCGATGTATTCGAGTGGATCCGAGGAAGGTGGAGGCCGTGCAGAGTTGGCCCAGGCCCTCCTCAGCTACTGAAATTTGTAGCTTCCTTGGTCTGGCGGGTTATTACCGTCGCTTTGTGGAGGGGTTCTCTTCGATCGCAGCACCTATGACCAGATTGACCCAAAAGGGTGCCCCTTTTCAGTGGACAGAAGAGTGTGAGGCGAGCTTCCAAAAGCTCAAGACAGCTTTGACTTCGGCCCCTATCTTGATGTTGCCTACCGGTTCGGGTCCTATATAGTTTATTGTGATGCCTCACGGGTTGGACTTGGAGCGGTATTGATGTAGGATGGTAGGGTGATTGCCTACACGTCCCGACAGCTGAAGGTGCATGAAAAGGACTACCATGTCCATGATCTTGGGCTATCTTCCATTGTTCATGCCTTGAAGATCTGGCATCATTATTTGTATGGATTTCCTTGTGAGATTTACACTGATCATCAGAGTTTACAGCACTTGCTTAAGTAGAAGGACCTGAATATGCATCAGAGGAGATGGTTAGATTTATGTAAGGACTATGATATTACTATTCTTTATCACCCGGGCAAGGACAATGTGGTTGCCAATGCCTTGAGTCACCGGGCGGAGAGTTTGGGGAGTTTGGCATATCTACAAGCCTCACAGAGACCTATGGCGATGGATGTTCAAGCCTTGGATATGCAGTTTGTTAGATTGTATCTTTCAGAGCCCAGTCGGGTTCTGGCCTGTGTAGTCTCTCGGTATTCTCTATTTGATCGCATCAGGGAGAGGTAGTTTGATAACCACCATTTGCTTGTTCTTCAGGATAGAGTTCGGTGTGGTGGTGCTCGAGATGTTACCAACGGGGATGTTGGAGTGATGAGGATGCAGGGGCATATTTTTGTGCCCAATGTAGATGATCTTTGAGAGTTGATTCTAGCTGAGGCCCATAGCTCGCGGTATTCCATCCATCCGGATGCCGCAAAGATGTATCACGACTTGAGGCAGCACTA
>JASVEL010008082.1:0-27275 GCA_032618575.1 Nicotiana noctiflora
TAAATTGATACTCTCTCTGGTCCAAAATAACTGATTTTTTTGGATGTTTTTACACATATTAAGAAAGTCACCTTTTAGCATTAATTAGCAATAGAATTGACCATTTTAACCTTACTATCTCACATAAACACTCTTAACACATATTCCAACACTATTTACTCCAAGGACAATGTAGGAAAAACATCATTAAGTCATTCTTGAAATACGAAAATATCACTTATTTTGGACCACAAAAAAAGGCCAAAACATCACTTATTTTGGACCGGAGGGAGTACTTCTTAGATTTAGAGCCCGTTTGGCCCAACAACCGCTTATTCTAAGAAGTAAACATACATATTATTAAAGATTGAAATCAATATAATATTACGTAGTTATATCAAAGTATATAATATATTATTTAATATAATTACTTATTGCTTACGTGATAATTTGAATAATCAAAATACATCACTCAGCATAAATTAGAGGTCTATTCCACATATTCGTATATATTAATAATCCACATGAAATGATAAGAAAATCCACTCACACGTGATAATATTTCTCAATAATTTCATCTCTAATTCTATCATACAATGCATCCATATTAACAGAAGACTTGCCTTGCATTTCTAAAGAATGCCAGAAAAATAATATCTTCCTCAATCTCTGCAGTAATATCTTCATTAGCATTATAGTTGAATTTCTTATCAATAGAAGAATGTTGTCGGGTGAAATTTTGTATAGCTTTGGTGGGTGTAACAATATGATCTTAAGTGTCAACCTTGAAAGATGGTATTGAGCATAAAATAGAAGTAATTTTAAATATAAAAAAATTATTATTTTCGTTAAAAAAAAGTTAAATATGTTTAAATTCAAATTCAATAAGAGTAACTAATATTAACGACACATAATGCATAATTTTGTTTTATTTTTATAATTTAAAAATTCAAAAATTAACTAATTATTACCTAACCTAACTAACTTTGTCCTAAATTGCCAAGTGCCCTAACTGTCACTTGGCTTAATGTGGAGGCTTTTTTTCTCTTTTTTTAATAATATATAGATTATGCGATGGAATTATAAATTTATTACATATTTGTAGATAATTTTCTCAAATTGTATTTGATAACTGTTTCAAAGATTCGAGGGAACGAGTACTTTTGACCTCTCAAATGGTTGGCCAAATAGGCTCTTAATTGTTGACTCGTTTCTACTTATTGGAGTATTTAATTAAGATATGACACCTGTTATTCTTTTTTCAAATTTATTTTGAGAAGGAAAATAAAATTTATTTGGTGCTTTTAGCAGCATTATTATATTTAGGATAAGTTGTTAGATTTCGTGAATTGACACCTTTTGAATTCCACCTCTTCATCTTACTCTTTTATTTTTTATAAATTTAGAGACTTAGCCTCATTTTTTATACATAAAAAATCTGAAAATTTCTCTCCTCTTTTCTACATTGTTGCATTATTTTTTCAAATATATAAAGTATCAAGTGTGATTTGCTCTGTTTGTTGAGTTCCTCTGAAGTTCTGTAATTTCGATTGCCGATATTATAGAATAATTTCTCTGTTTTATCCAAGGAGGAAGTAATCCATAACCTTGGGCAACATGAGGAGATTAAATTTCTTAAGTACGGACAAGCAACTATGGGCTCGAAATTATTTTATAATTTGTTTATTGAGCTAACATTTTTTTTTCTCTTCTCATTTTATGATTTCGAACACAAATTACTAACAACCTTAATGAATTTAATAAAAATTATTTTCGGATGGCTGATGGAGGAAAAAATAGACAGAAACGATGGCCATGCCTTTTTACAAGCGAGTGCAATCTTTTCGATCGGCATAATAACAAAACTACAACGACATTGTAGTTGTTCGGATAAGTTTCATCCAATGAATTTGTTTTGTCGTTCTATTAGTACGTAGGAAATTCATGTTACATGGCAGTGATGGCGTTAAATTCAGATATACTCAAATGGAATGGTTTGTCATAGTTAATTAATATTTTTGGCAATTCTCAGCCCATACTCTCTTGTAATCGACATCATATATACTACTGGTTCACAAAATAAGATTTGTTCAAGATTGAATGTATAATTACATCCATGAGGAATTAATTGGTTATTAGAGATGACAGGAAGACAGTATTTTAGTCGAAGAAGGCTTCGTTCCGTGACTTTACATCAAAAGTAACCTAATATACACAAGGTCGGTTTTAGATAAAATAAGGCCATTGGAACTTTTTCTGAAGTGAATGTGTGTGTCGGAAAAGCGAAAATGGAGGAACTCTTTGGTTCACGGCAATTAAAGATTTCTCCGGTGAATTATAAATTATCAGCAATTGGGTTCTACTTTCTTTACTCTATTTATTTTTAAGTAATTTTCTATCCAGTGTGATTTGTGAAATTCAATCTCTGCAAAGCTTAGGGTAGAAGATTATTTTATGATGATCTCAATATATTGTTACTTGCATATTGTGATGATTATGAATAACAAGTGGCTAGAGAATAAGTTCTTTTTCTGTTTACTAAATGGCATCAGGGTAGTTGATATACAACTTGGTAATATGAATGAAAGTATGTGAAAGATTATCTTCAAGATTGTACGTGTGAATGAAGTAGGCTTACATTGATACTTTTAGAAACCACTATTATCTAGTAATTATTAACTTCTTATAGCCATAATATACCTAATTATTTTCTATTACTACTATTTAGTCGACAGTATTCTCACTATTATATAACTATCATATACGTAATTACTTCCTATAGTTACTATTTAGTTGTTATGCGACAATATTCGCACTACTGTATTCTTGAATACTATAGCAAAAATCGCCTATAAAATAGAGGAATTCGACTGTGCGATCGTATCCGTTGTATTCACACTAGTATATTCATGAATACAATAGCGAAATTTGCCTAAAGAATACGGGAATTCATATGATTAATAATAGAAAGAGAGTCAATTAGCATGTATCACTCCAAATTTAACTCAATAAAACCAATTCTACATAAATTTTGCAGCTACTCGACTTATTTGTGCTACCGTATTCATGAATAAGGTAATAGGGGAATCCAATTGTATTCATGAATACAGTCGCACAACTAAACTCCCCTACTACTGTATTCATGAATAAACTAGCGAAATTCGCTAAAAATGTGAGTCCATCTATTTAATAACCGAAAGATGATAAATTAGCTTGTATCACTCCTAATTTAACTCAACAAAATCTATTATACATAAATTTTATTGCTATTGTGATGTATTCCATGTATTCGCGCGAGTGTATTTATAAATATAGTGAGGTAATCAAGAAATATGGTGTATACCGTTTTATTCATTCAACTGTATCCATTGTATTCCATTCGTAGATATTCATTATTTACTATTATGCATTGTATTCAAACAACAAAAAATCACAAAACACAATGATATTCAGCTGTATTAAAAAATACAGACCTTCGAAATACATAAATATAAGCGGGGAAAAAATATTTATATAAAAATATAATGTATTTGAGTGTATTTGTATAGAATATAATATATTTGTATCATTGTATGTGACTAAAATAGCAAAGAAGAGAAGAAAGTTCGCAAAAGATGGCTTTTTAGGGCAAACAAAATATATATATATATATATATATATATATATATATATATATATATATATATATATATATATATATATATATATATATATATATATATATATATATATATATATATATTGTATTAAAGCTAAAAATGGAGAAGAACAAAAATTCGACTCTCAAATCTTCTCCGCCGCAGCCATGGCCAGATTTGTCCGCCTAAGAGGATGAACCAATAGTAAATTCTGACACCGACAATCAAAATTGAGTGCTTTAGTAGGTATACCTCGTGTAACCCTCTTCAAAGTTTTAAATTAGCCATTGAAGACAGAAATTTAAAGTTTCTTCCTCAAAACCTAACATTGGCAAACTTTTTAAAAAGAGTGAAGAGAAAAGAAGAACGGCGGAGTAATTTGGCATGAACCGGCCAAAAGCTTTACCAATTACCACGAACTTTTGGAGCAAAAACGTTGAGGATCAATTATGAGAAATTTGTTCCGACAATCTTGCTGTAAGAGATAGGGTTGTGCATGGATCAGATCTGATCAAATTTAACATATTTCGGATTCAGATTTTGGATTCTATAAAATGTAATCCGAAATAATATCGGATTGGATTTTAAAGTTCGAATCAGATCAATATTTCAAATTTCATATCAGATTATATGTACTACTAAAGCTATTGCTAATCTAATCCGTTATTTTATAACAAAATAGATATTATACACTATCGCGGCAGTCAATATTCCTTTGAAGACCCCATACACTAACCATAGACAATTAGTAATGTGTGAAATATTTTGAAGAGTGTCCCATATAAATCTCCTATCCTTCACAATGTTGAATCCATAAACAACTGTCACGGCACATTGAAATTTACAAGATAAGTCTCTAACTTCACAATGGATAAGTTGAGCTTCCATTTTCAGCATTGGTAAATTGAACATTCCTTGGTTTCACATCAGCCTTGGTAATTGAGTATACGCCAAGTAGGAGCAATACCCTTAGCAATTTGTGTACACATGTGTTGTTTAACTCTGGTTTCCAGCAACCCCCTTAGCTTAATATTTTTTGAATTTATATACTTCCTCATCTCTCTCTGTTTATACAGTATTTTATTTACACCTCTAATATTTTTTATAAGTCCAGTCATTGAAAAATTGTTTTACCTCATAAATCTGGAGATTTAACTTGTCTACTTCTCCTGTCCTCTCTTTGCAAAGTCAAAGGCTTCCCAGACTTAGTTTTACTAGCTATAGCAGCACTCAACTATGGTAAATTAATCAGGTTCAATTCAAGACTTGGCATTTTTTCCTTGCTTTTAGAAGAGTTCCCAACTATTCCATCTGGAGTTGGGATTTTAGTAAAAATGTAAGTAACGTATTTCATGCTTCAACGGTAGTTTATAATACTTATTTTGCTATAAAATATAAAAAATAGCTATAGATAATAATATTTGAAAATAATTTTATTTTATACTAAAAAAGGTGAAATAGTTTGCTATAGGATGTAAATTTTCAAAAGCAAAATCTTGCTCAATAGGCCTAATAAAGGCCCATAGACATAGCAAAGCCCATAAACAAGCAGCCCATTATTTCCTAAATGGACTCAACAATTGAGTAGTAGAGCTTCGTAACTCGTTACACTACTTTTCATCTTAGACCAACTCCCTCATCTCGATTCCATATATTATCATGTTCAAATATTCCCGAAAAAAAAAATTTATATGTATACTCTGGATATTTTTCTCGTGAATGCTAGTTAAAAAAGTTGCTATCCCAGCCTCTAATTAATAGCTTGTTATTTATTTATATGGAACAACTTTTCATTCCTAATAGCTTGGTTCATAAGCGAATACAATAATAATAAATCAAATATAATCTTATAAGTTGGATCTAACTTACTGGTTCATAAGTGCTAAAATTGGAGCACTAAAAGGGTCCATATGGTACGAAGGAAGGATCCCAAATGGAATGATGATCTGGATTTTCTTATTTCATTCCCTGTGTGATATGATTGGCTCTATCACAATCATATTCTATCAAATGCGTCATTCATTGCCTCTTACTGTATGGAATCAGCGGCCAATATAATGTTGCGGAATGATAAACATATTACTAGCCTTTTTTATACTTGAAATAGCATCTACTTTCTATACAACGAACTGAGAAAGTACTTGATACTATATCTTATTAAGTAACCATTCGTTTTATTTTTATCATGTGAAACAAAGTCGAGCTTGGACTATGTTTTGACAATTCTATTTGAATTGCAAACTCTAATAAAAGCTACAATTTTGGATTAATCATCCGCTCTTAGGGTACATCAAATTAATTTTTCTTCATTAAATTATTGGATTTTTAGAAATCGATAAATATCACAAACAAAGAAAAGATCGAAGAGTATAGGTAGGGATGACAATGGGGCGGGTTTGGCAAAACTCACAAAAATTTCAACCCGCCCCGCCCCATTCCACATAATTATTTTTTTCATTTTTCAATCCGCCATGTCGTGTCTCGCCCCGCTTGGACCCGCCCCGTGCCGCTTGGTCCCACCTCGCTTAATTTCTTTTTTTTTCTTTTCTCTTTTGGTAATGTAATATATGTTCTTGAAATTATGTAATAACTCTATTTTAAAAGGCATAACTGGGACTGTCCGGGGCTCGTCCGGGCGGAGCACTCGTAAAACGCTTTTGGGCTTATGTGTGGGCTTTGTTCCGTGAGACTTATGTCTCGGCTATTGGGGCGTATGTCCCTGACACGCTCAACGCCTATCGTACTGGGCTCACCTAATAAAACTTTATACAATTGTATATAACTAACTTTGTAAATCCTCAAATTTTCTTAATAAATTGACTATTCAAAATTACTTTTTTTCTAATTATAAATCATTAAGTTGAGAGTATTTTATGTCATAATTAAAGTAAAAATTATTGCACGTTATCCACTAAGAGCGCTGTGATAGTTAATTAATAAATCTTTCATTTAAAAATTATTTTTTTATTAACTTTTGTTATGTCTTTAGTCTTTACTATATAATAGTCCATAATTTTTTTTATAATTATTTTCTAACCATTATTTTTTCATGTTTATGAGATAGTACAATACTTATTAATTTAATAGCTCAGTATTAGTTAGTAACTGTTTACAAATAATTAGTTATCATGGTATTGTATGGTGAATTATGTGTCACTTTATGAAACTTAAAAATGAATGATGCTTGAGAATCATATTTAAATTGAGAATCAAATATAAATTGTGAATTATATTCTTATATAAATTCTCTACCGAATACAAAGCATATTAAATAAAAGGAGTATTTGAAGAAACAAATCAAATTATAATATCAAAATTCTTTCGAGATTCATTACTCCTTAAGAGATACATATAAAATTTTGTATTGAATACATTACTTTGTTGTTTAAGCTGTAATAACGTTGCAGCTAATTTGCATATTATGATATATATCGTACTTTTCGTATTATTAATAGTTGAATTATAACTTATAAATATTTTAAATAATTATTTGTTATAATTTGTGATTGATGTAATTTTTATAATTATTTTTTTATTTTATAATATCTTAAAATTTTTGAAATTAGTAAAATTATAGATCTGTGGGATTTATGCCCTATATCTCAAGGCTTACGCCTGGCCTCGTTAGAGTTAAAATGTCCACCTCACGTCCCCGCCTTTTAAAATATTGTGTATAGTAAATGTTCTTGAAGTTTAAATGTAGCTCTCAATTTGAAGTTTGTATTTTATTTAGGCACAATAATATTACTTTTCTTCCAATTCTACTGTGTTTTTCCCCTCTGAATCTCCGAATGGCTGAATGCCGGATTTGAATTTCTCCCTTCTAGTTACCGCCGGCTCTGGTAACCTCCTGAACCTATCCATTACGTCAACCCTTCTTCAACAAGGGGAAGATAAGAGGGAATTCCCTTTTTCAAGGCCCCTAACCTAGTCCTGGTTTGGTTCTCCAGTGGAAAGATTTGAGATACCTTCTCCTACCCTATAAAGTAAGGGAGACTAACACTATGCTTTATAGAAAGCGAAATAGTGATAAGGAGTTGCGGAAAAGTCCCCGAATAAAGGAAGCGATTTTCCTCGGAAGAGCAGAGGGGACAGTCTTTGGCCTAGGTAAAATAAAACCTGGCCTCCCTTTCCACTCAAGTGGACTATTCTCTCATTACGGAGTCTAAGAAAAGAGAGATTTTATGTGTTTTGGATTGATTGAAGATTATTTCTTTGAATTTTAACCAATAAGGAAAAAAGTTCTAAGGATTTGAATGGATAATTACCGGACAATAGATGAATGTCTCATTTTCTTTCTTTTTCTCTTCATTTTTCTTTTCTTTTCTTACTTTTCTAGCCATTGGAAACATTGCCGATTTTGCTTTTTTTCTTTTTTCTATACTAAGTTGAAAATTAGAAAGTTATTTTCAGAAACTTTATTATAGTGTCTGTTTTATTATTTTTTAAAATGGAGAATATAAGAGAATCACATAAAAATAAAATTGAGAGAGTATTACGCCGATCTTTCAAAATAAATGGGTTACTATCGTTTCCAATTACCAATACGATATCTTGACTTATGTTATATTATTTTGGTGAGGCTTGTGCAAATTAATTAATTATAAATCAAAATAATATTCGTGCTAGTGAAGAAGAATGTGAAATTGTAAGTTAAATGATTGCTTTGTTTCAAAAGATATATAATTCAAAGTTATCCCGCATTGAACCCGCATTACACCTGCAACCCGCCCTATTTTTAAAAAAAATTAAAAATTGTTTTACCCCGCCCTGCCCCGTCCCGCACGCGCATAAGAGTAAACTCGCCTCATCCCACATCAAACAAAACCCGCTCTGCCCTGCACCCGCACCCGCATAAGAGTAAACTCGTCTCGCCCTCATCAAACAAAACCCGTCCCGTCCCACCCCGCCCATTGACTTCCCTAAGTAAAGGTGGCTGAATGGGGATACCAAAAATAGTATGGTGGTAAGTGTAGAAGACAATGATTGCTGAAATTCAAATAGAATCTCTGCAACTTTGGTTACGTTAAATTCCACCGTATGACATTGTGGAATCGCACCCGTGACCCTCCACTACCTGAAAAGTTCCATTCCTCAAGTCTTTAAAAATGAAACTAGAAAAGTTAAGTAGATATCAGCCTGCATAAAGAGCCACCTTTCTGTAGGTTAACAACTTAAAAAACATAAAGGCAACATGCAATATTCCTTTCGACTGTATTCCAAATATATTTAAAAAATAAAACATATTACAGCGAACCGTTTTCATCATTTTAACTTGTGCTCATTTGTTTATAGTCTAACATTAGCCATTACATTAGATATTGGCCAATAAACTAATTTGCTATTTAGGTTTCTCATAGATGCCTCGTCATTTAATTTTGCTTCTCCTCTTCATTATAGTGAGAAAAAGAATCATGATTCTAACAAATATCTTACCTCTTAGTTTCTCTATTATACTCCCTCCTGTTCAAAATAAGTAATTTTTTAATGTTTTCACATATATTAAGAAAGTCACCTTTTAGCATTAATTAGCAATAGAATTGACTATTTTAACCTTACTATCTCACATAAACACTCCTAATACATATTCCAATACTATTTACAACAACAACAACAACAACCCAGTATATTCCCACAAGGTGAGGTCTGGGGATGGTAATATGTAGACAGGCCTTACCTCTACCCGAGAGGGCAGAGAGGCTGTTTCCAATCGACCCTCGGCGCATGGAAAAAAAGGCAAACAAAAACAAAAATAAAAACAAAAACAAAAACAAAAACCGCATTAGTTACTCGAGCATACAATTCATAAAAATTATCTAAACATAAGATGCATATGTACCATAAATAAACAGACATGCAAATATATCAAAACAGTAACTACCAGAAATGACTACCAAAAGAGAACACAAACTAATCATATGTGGGCGGCCCTACCACGCCTCACACCCCGGGAAAGGAGTATGAAAAATCTAGAAGCCCCTATCCTACAACCCCGATACTAGACCTCCAGACTTTCCTATCAAGGGTCATGTCCTCGGAAATCCGCATCCTGGCCATGTCCTTTCTAATTACCTCTCCCCAGTATCTCTTAGGCCTCCCTCCGCCTCGCCTCACACCGACCACCGCTAGCCGCTCACAACTCCTCACCGGGGCGTCGGGGCTTCTCCTCCGCACATGCCCGAACCACCGAAATCTCGCCTCTCGCATCGGGGCCACCCCCACCTTCTCCCGAATAACTTCGTTCCTAATCTTATCTAACCCGGTGAGCCCGCACATCCACCTAAGCATCCTCATCTCCGCAACCATCATCCTCCGAACATGAGATTTCTTCACCGGCCAACACTCCGTCCCATACAGCATGGTAGGTCTAACCACAGCTCTATAAAACTTCCCCTTGAGTTTCTGTGGCACTTTCTTATCACACAAGACTCTTGATGCAAGCCTCCACTTCGACCACCCCGCCTCTATACGATGAGTGACATCCCCGTCTATCTCTCCGTCCCCCTGGATCACCGATCCAAGGTATCTGAAACTATCCTTCTTGGCTATGGCCTGAGATCCAATCATCACGCTCCATCCCACTTCGCTCGACTCAGCGCTAAACTTGCACTCCAAGTATTATGTCTTAGACCTGCTTAGTTTAAACCCCTTAGACTCGAGAGTCTGTCTCCATTCCTCTAGCCTCTCGTTAACACCGACCCTCGTCTCGTCTACCAGGACTATGTTATCAGCAAATAGCATGCATCCTGGCCATGTCCTGTCTAATTACCTCTCCCCAGTATCTCTTAGGCCTCCCTCTGCCTCGCCTCACACCGACCACCGCTAGCCGCTCACAACTCCTCACCGGGGCGTCGGGGCTTCTCCTCCGCACATGCCCGAACCACCGAAGTCTTGCCTCTCACATCTTCTCATCCACTGGGGCCACCCCCACCTTCTCCCGAATAACTTCGTTCCTAATCTTATCTAACCTGGTGAGCCCGCACATCCACCTAAGCATCCTCATCTCCGCAACCATCATCCTCTCAACGTGAGATTTCTTCACCGGCCAACACTCCGTCCCATACAGCATGACAGGTCTAACCACAACTCTATAAAACTTCCCCTTGAGTTTCTGTGGCACTTTCTTATCACACAAGACTCCTGATGCAAGCCTCCACTTCGACCACCCCGCCGCTATACGGTGAGTGACATCCCCGTCTATCTCTCCGTCCCCCCGGATCACCGATCCAAGGTATCTGAAACTATCCTTCTTGGCTATGGCCTGAGATCCAATCATCACGCTCCCTCCCACTTCGCTCGACTCAGCGCTAAACTTGCACTCCAGGTATTCTGTCTTAGACCTGCTTAGTTTAAACCCCTTAGACTCGAGAGTCCGTCTCCATTCCTCTAGCCTCTCGTTAACACCGACCCTCGTCTCGTCTACCAGGACTATGTCATCAGCAAATAGCATACACCAAGGTACATCCCCTTGAATATGCCGCGTCAAAGCATCCATCACCAAGGCAAACAAGAGGGGGCTAAGCGCAGATCCTTGATGGAGCCCCATAACCACCGGGAAATGATCTGAGTCGCCACCCACTGTCCTGACCCTGGACTTAGCTCCATCGTACATGTCCTTGATTACTCTGATGTAGGCTTCCGGCACGCTCTTAGCCTCCGGGCACCTCCATAGTACCTCCCTAGGGACCTTGTCATACGCCTTCTCCAAGTCGATGAATACCATGTGCAGGTCCTTCTTCATATCCCGGAATTGTTCTACCAATCTCATGACAAGGTGGATAGCTTCTGTAGTGGACCGGCCCGGTATAAAACCGAACTGGTTCACGGAAATAGATGTCGACTCCCTTACCCTGGCCTCGATCACCCGCTCCCAGACCTTCATGGTGTGGCTTATTAATTTGATGTCCCTATAGTTGTTGCAACACTGGATATCTCCTTTGTTCTTATACAAGGGCACCACTGTACTCCACATCCACTCATCTGACATCCTTTTGGACCTGAAGATCGCATTGAACAACCTGGTGAGCCACTCCACTCCTGGCTTACCCATGCATTTCCAGAACTCCACCGGGATTTCGTCCGGCCCGGTCGCTCGACCTCTACTCATCCTACGCAAAGCCCCCACGACCTCTTCCAGCCTAAAGCGCCTGCAGTACCCTAAGTCTCTATGACGCTCCGAATGCCCGAGCTCCCCTAGTTCTATGGTTTGGTCCCCCTTCTCGTTGAGAAGGTTTCAGAAGTACGCCTGCCATCTCTTTTTGACTTGAGACTCCCCCACCAGGATTCTACCATCCTCATCTTTGATGCACCTAACCTGGTCCAGGTCCCGCGCCTTCCTTTCCCTTACTTTGGCTAACCGGAATAACTTCTTGTCCCCGCCTTTCTCCCCCAATTCCTCGCACATGCAACCAAAAGCCCCGTTTTTAGCCTCCGTGACAGCCAATTTCGCTTCCTTCCTTGCCATCTTATAGCTCTCTCTGTTCACCCGCCTTTCTTCCTCACTTGTGCTCCCTGCCAACTTCGCAAAAGCAGCTTTCTTCACCTCTACTTTTCCTCGCACTACGTCGTTCCACCACCGGTCGCCCTATGTCTGCCTAGATAGCCTTTGGTTACCCCAAGAACATCCTGCGCTGCCTCCCTAACCAGATTCACCGTCTCTGACCATATTGTACCCCAGAACTACTCCAAGCTCCCACATCAACTAACCTTCTCTCCAGCTCCTGGGCTTTCTCTTTAGTCAGAGCACCCCATCTAATTCGCGGATGGCCCCGAGCACCCCTCCGCTTCTTCTTCACCCAGATTCCGACATCCATCACTAGGAGTCTATGAAGGGTTGAAAGGTACTCTCCCGGAATAACCTTGTAGTCCCTGCACAAACCTCTATCGCTCCTTCTAAGAAGGAGGTAATCGAGTTGAGTCCTCGCCGTCGAACATTTGAAGGTGACCAAATGCTCCTCCCTCTTCTGAAATGTCGAGTTAGCAATCAGAAGCTCGGAAGCCCTAGCAAACTCCAGCAGCACAGAGCCCCCTCCGCTCCTAACCCCAAGGCCAAAGCCACCATGCACCTCACCATAACCACTAGCATCTGCCCCAATATGGCCATTAAAGTCCCCTCCAATGACCAACTTCTCGGATTGGGGAATACTATGCACCAACTCATCCAAGTCGTCCCAAAAACGCCTCTTGACCTCCTCATCTAAGCCCGCTTGCGGTGCGTAGGCGTTGATGACGTTGAGGACGCAACCCCCGATAACCAACTTAATAGACATCAACCTATCGTTCGCTCGCCTAACCTCTACCACGGACTCCCTAAGGTCCTTATCCACCAGGATGCCCACTCCATTCTTGCCCCTTACGACCCTAGAGTACCACAACTTAAACTCGTCAACATCCCGCGCCTTCGTCCCTTTCTACCT
Organism: Nicotiana noctiflora; assembly: GCA_032618575.1. Taxonomy (NCBI): domain Eukaryota; kingdom Viridiplantae; phylum Streptophyta; class Magnoliopsida; order Solanales; family Solanaceae; genus Nicotiana; species Nicotiana noctiflora. Next base: position 13,034 of record JASVEL010008082.1, read on the forward strand.
AGCTCCTGAACACAAGCTATGTTGATCCTCCTCTTCTGAAGAATCTTCGCCAACTCAACGGACTTACCCGTGAGAGTACCTATGTTCCATGACCCGATCCTTAACCTATGTGCGTCCGCTACCCTCTTCCCACCCTTACCTCCCCCCCTACCCGCAGAACCGCTCCCTGCCCGCTACTCACCCCCGCCACCGACCCACCCCTCGAGGACATGACCTTACACTAACATCGCCCGCCGCAGCCACTATCCGTCCAACTGACTATGAAGAATAGTGATGCACACACGCACAAAAGGGAGATACGAAAAGGATGCACTAGATAACAACAGAGTAAACCTCACAAGAAATGATAGCAAGAGTACGAAAAATGTGTACAGGTTAAACGATAGGCGGGAGGTACCAACTCCCGGTGAAAAAACCTGAAGGTAGGCTTTGGTGCGCCCGAGGTCAAGTGTTGCTTCCCCTTGCACGTCCTGGCCGGTGTTGCTTAGCTCTTCACTCCCAACGCCGCAAAGTCGCCTTGTCGCCTGTCCTGAGATTTATCGGGACGGGTAATTTTGTTGCGTCCCGTCGAAAACCTCCACAAACACAAAGCCAACCACACAAAAAGGCGGGGGAACGGGGGGACTGCCGGCGAGTCGCCGGAGTTAGGGAGAGGGATGGGGAGAAACGGAGGTTAGGGAGGCTGGGCGGAGGGGGGGGAGAGAAGACAGGTGGGGGGGAGAGAAGAGAGGGAGAGAGATGAGAGGTGAGGTGGGGAGGGGAGAGGGGGCTGGGCGGGGGCTGGGGGTGGGAGGGGAGGGAGAGAGAAGAGAGGTGGGGGTGGGGGTACCTTACTTACCTGGGTGGCTGGTCGCCGGAGGGGGGAGTAGGGGAGGGGGGAGGGGGGAAGGGGGGGAGTGGGGGAAGGGAAGCTGCCGCTGGAGAAGAAGACCGTTGGGAGAAGAAGACCGCTGGAGAAGAAGACTGTTCTCAACTTCAATTAATTAGTGCGATCCCAAGACTGTTCTATTTAGGAGGTTCACTATAGATAAAATTTAACTCTAACACTAAGAATAATCAAATTACCTTTGGAGCAAAAATATAAGTGAATTAATATTAATATATGTATTCCAACACTATTTACTTCAAGGACAATGTAGGAAAAACATCATTAAGTCATTCTTGAAATTCAAAAAAAATCACTTATTTTGTACCACAAAAAAAGGGCCAAAAAATTACTTATTTTGGACACCAGTAATTAAGTGGTTGATACTTTTTGGTTGTCAAAGTATTTCCACAATTAATGCTATGAAAATGGGTCCATGAGATTCTTACAACCTGAATTTGTCAGTTATCAGTTAAGTTTATGTATCATGAGGATAAAGGGGTGCTTTACAACAAATGCTTCTACACCAATTTCTAGTTTATCCATTTTTAGTTTAGTGCTTATAATTATATATAGCTTTTACTTTTTGTCTCTTACAACAATCCATCTGTTCTTTTTAGTTTTCCCTCACTCGACCAATAGAGTCATCATCGATCGTCCACAAAGTTCAGATATGTATTGAAAAAATGTACGACAAAGTTATTTAAAGGATATTTATGTGCCTTTTTCCAGAAATAATAAATAATTAATGAGCCAAGTTATTGAAGTAGGGTAGATGCTTTTAACACTTGTTGACAAAGACTGTCTTACTAAATTGCTGAATTGTAGCACAATAGATTTGCAGATAAACTACCTAACTTTGGTCACAAGTCCCATTAAAAGCATTTTCCACTAGAAGAAAATGACTGTTTATTGAGCGAACTAAGGCTGGTGCTTCGTAGTGACGGAATATAAGTGACATTCTTTTTCTACGCCACTCCAACTAAAAGCAAGCATCCTGTTTCCTCTGCCAATTACCTTTATATCAGTCCAAATTTGGTAACAATGTTAACGGATAAGCAGGACAAAGGACGGGATCGATCCCTATATAATAATTGTCCTCGTAAAGGACGACGTTAGAAGCGGGTAGCTAAGATAGGATAATAACGGTAACTTAAAGTCAGAAGCGGGCATAAAGAATATATTTTTTTTGGGGAATGTGGGAACAAAAAGGGGAATTGCCTTCTAAAAGTTGAAAGAGGAATATACGAAAAGTTGTCTTATTCATTTATTCAATCATATATTGTGAAATCTTTATCCATAAATCTCAACATCTCATATATATATATATATATATACATCTCATATATATATATATATATATATATATATTCCCACTGCTCTCCTTTCCACGTTGTCTTCGGAAGAAAGGAATATCCCAATATATAATTATTGGGTGATGATTTCTTTCCCACTATCATCGTTGCCCTTATTTACATTTTTAATACATTAAATGCACTATCAAAGATAATAACTCAACTCCACTTTAATGTTTTTGAAATTTGTCCGTTATATAAGGGCTTTGTTTTGTTTGATTTAGAATTTATTTGATATAATTAAAATTCACCCCTTTAAATTTATCATTAATTAATTTAGCATTTATTTGCTCAAATAACCTTATATCGCTACCCTTCGTATGTTGTAAAGACAGTAACGAAATAAGAACCTATTACGAGGAACCTCGTCTTACACGATAGATGATCAATCATCTTCTAAACAATAGTCCAAACATTAGGTGGGCATCACAATCAGGTTGTTGGGAAAAGGCATTCATCAACACCCAACATTCTGCAACTGTAAACAATTATCATTAAATATTCAATTAGCTAATGACAGATTAATATTTTCCTCTATAAGTCCTTATTTCCCAAAAACCACGAGTTAATTGTAAAATTTAATATGTGAAAAACTTGGAAGGATTCGAGGTAACATCGAAGTATAGACTACACAAAAATTAGGTAAAATAAGCTCAATTTAATGGCTGGAATGTGGAAACTGAATTGGAGAAAGCTCTAGTATTTCATATGCTCATCCTGAAATGAAATGAACCTTCTCGGCCAACTACGAAGCTAGCTATTTGTAGTTCAATGGACACATTTTTGGACACTACTATCTTTGAATCATATTATTTTGTTTTTTTAATTTTTTCGAAACGGTATTACATTAGAAAGATTTCCGCAGATGGAGTACAGTAATTAATACAATTATATATATTTATCTTTCATGGATACCTTCTCAAAATGGTAGTCCGGTCGAAATCGAAAATCTTCCTTTTTATTTGTCATTTGAGTTCTGATTCTACATTTTCTTCTTTCTTGACTTTTGAATCTATAATGCGTATTTCCTTGCTTTTATACAAGTAGTCAATAGACTCAATACTATGTTTGGAAGCTATTAAAGTTGTGGAAAATTTTCACATAAAAACAACCGGGCTCCTTTTATAAAATAATGAAAGAACAAGAACAATATTGCAGAGAAAGAGAGAGGAAATTCTTATTCAATTTTGGGATGAATTACAATGGAGTAAGACCCTTCTATCTATAGGGAGATGGTGACTTAGCCACCAAGTAATAAACCCTGAAATTTCTCTAAATATAGACATTCACCATAAATAGAATTCTATTTATAACACTCCCCCTTGAATGTCTATTCAACAGATAATGTGTCTCCTTAAAACCTTAACTAAAATAAAACCCAATGGGAAAAAAAATTCTAGAAAAGGAAAAAAGAATACACATATCTAATAATACGTCTTTTGGTTGTCTCGTTAAAAATCTTGCAAGGAAACCCCAGTGGGACAAAACCTTGTAAGGGAAAAAGAGTACAACGCGTATTAACTCTCCTCGATGAGAGCATCAATTCACATCCTTGAGCCTTCGCATCCTAATCTTGTGCACTAACTTCTTGAAGGTTGACGTCGACAGAGATTTTATATCTGTTTGAATGTATTTTCATAATGACATAACATAGAAATATCTTCATTCATGTATTCATGTACATGAATCTCTCATGAGACATTATGAAGTGTCATATCATGTGATCTTCTAGGTCACTTGCCTTATTTATTATGATCATTTTAATTATTTGCTCATCTTTTTTATCAAGAAGTTTATTTGAAATCGATTGTCTATATGCTTTAAGCTTACCATAGACTTTCTCCTTCTAGGACTTAATATGAACATTTGCAATGAGAATATAGTTAATTTATTTGGGTCAGCAAATGCGTCTGACATGCTTTGCAATAAATTGCACATGGATTATCCTTTTATGAACTTCAAGTTCATATTATTTTATTCGAGAATCTCGATGTATAAATGATAATTTATTCCATGTAACGTTTCTCAGCTGTTGTATCTTGTCTCCTCCTCATGTTAGAAAAACTAACTAGTTTCCTCAACTTTGAGAACTTATCTTTGTGTGTTATGGTGTTAATCAAAATATACACCGCACATCAATAATAATAATAAGATGGAATTATTTGGATCCTGACCCTGAACCACTTGTGAGGGGAGAAAATAATATACTTTCGCATATAACGTATATCAAACTGATATACATAAACTTTGTTCTCATAAGCAATAGTTTAGATATTAAGTGTAGGCACTCAATAAATTATTTTGCTAAATCAGCTATGATGTAGACCAACTTATCAAGATGAACTTCTTGAATAGAAAATCTGGAATATGCTCTAAATTAAATTATTGAGCAAGTTACCTCGCACACACCGGCCAGGTTGCGGGTTAATAATAATTGCACATGTAATCATCTCATAGATGCATCTTATGTGGTATACATGGCTGGTGAATGGGCCCATATTCACCTTTGATATTTCCAGCATTCATGGGATTCAATCCCACTTTTAGTTGGTGTATTAATTAATGAGAACAGACACATAAAAGAATTCGTAAAGAACTTTCTAGTTCTTTAATATTTACCTATGTGAATTCTCTTTATTTTTGCACATCATACTTAAATTGATATGGGTAAATCAATTATGTCAACTTAATAAATTATCAATATTGATAAATTTCAGATTTACACCATGATGTGTGCAATTATGAATAAACTCCAAGTTTATTATGATATGGGTTTTATATCAATAAAATATCCACTTTATTGTGGTATTCTATTGTTTATGTAGTACAAATTGGAGATAAAGCGGGTAGCTTTTCACATACATATTATCCCACTACAAGTTGTAGTAATAGAAGATATTAAATCTTTCATTTATTTATAGTCTCAATATAACCAACCCCTTTCGCGAATACTTTGAAAACTGAATATGTTTCTTTAAGACTTACTACAACACAATACCTTATTGGTAATCAATTGTGTTTCTCCAAAATAGTGGTAATTGGCTCTTTCAGAGCTCTCAATTAATTGGTAGTACCACATAATCATCAACACCTATATAGTGAATATCTCTTTTAAAGAGAAACTTATACCATTATGGTCATGGCCAAAATTAAATGAAAGATATGTTTCTTGCATTATTGTTGTCCTTTAATAATCACATTGCCAAAATATTGTGGCGTACAATAGGTACGTGACCAATGATCATTCATGCCATAATAATGATATTATTTTCTTATATCATCTCAAACCTCCTTTTAGAGGTGAGTGTGGTGTAATCACTACCACTAGCACATTTATATTCTTCCAAAAACGAATATATATTCATAAATCAGATGCTTTCTCATCCACGTCGTGAATGGACCATAGTTATCTGTATGTGCTTTATAAAATCTCATGTCAAATCGATGACAAATATTTTTACAAAGTGTGGGATTATTTTGAGAATACTTATTGTTCTCATTGCCATAATGATGATGATTAATTTCGTCTATTGCCACATCCATATCCATTGATTATTCATGGTAATAATTTTGTCTTCTTTCAGACTTATTACATACTGCTATCACATTCTCTAAGGGGAATGAGAATGGAGAAAATTCAAGGGACGGGTTTTCAATTCTTTGCCCACAATTATACATGAATTTAATCATGGCAAGACATAGAAATTTTACCACTTCATGTGGGTGTAATTTCTTAAAAATTCCATTAGAGTTATAATCAAACTTTGTTGTCTTTGCCTGTATATAAAATCAAATTATAGAATTTCAAGAATTTGAAAGAGAAAAGTAAAATACTTACCTTAAATCCAGAATTTTAATCATGAAGGAAGTTCATGAAACAATTGACAATCATTATGATCAATCCCAAAGTTTCTACTAAATTGGTTAGAGCATCGTGCTAATAACGTGTTATAAAATAATGAAAGAACAGAACAATATTGCAGAGAAAGAGAGAGAGAAAATTCTTATTCAATTTTGGGATGAATTACAATGGAGTAAGACCCCTCTATTTATAGGGAGATGGTGACTTAGCCACCAAACAATAAACCCCAAAATCTCTCTAAATATAGACATTCACCATAAATAGAATTCTATTTATAACCGCTCCCTACTTTTTAATTTTTGAGAATTTTTCACAAAAGGCATTCATTAAGACCTAATTAGCAATAAATAGAAACCCTTTCATATATTACGTGATATAAATATGTTTTACGTTATTTTATGATGTATATAGTGTATTAAACGAATTGTATTCAATAATACAACATGAAATGACGCCGCACAAACAAAGATTCTTGTAAATCATGATCTGTATCTAGGTGTATTAAGCTGTATTAAGCGGGAAAAAAGTAACGTTTTAGCACAAATCATGTGAAGGTGAATCTGTATTTAGGTGTATTAAGCTGTATTAAGTGGCGTCATTTCACAAAAAATGGGAGTTATACCATAAATTGGTGAGAGAAAAATATTTTGTACCATCTAATAAGGCTTAAATATAGGAAAGTATTAAATTAAAATTTTTTGCTATAAAATAAAAAAGGTTATTATACTATTCAGATCTTAAAAAGGTATTTATATGTTATAAATAGGGTACTAACCTATTCTATAGGTGGTAAAATTTCCTTAATTTTATAGCCTATATTTCAATTAACAACTAACTAGTCTAAAAATAATAGGTTAATGCTCAACATTCAACTCAAATAGGTTCTCCAAATTACTATTTAATTTTTAAAAAAAGGCTGCTCAAGCTTTTGAGCTAACTTTCGAATCAGCAACTGTAACTCAAATACTAGTTCAACAAACCAAATATATCCACTTGGATATTAAAAATTAGATTTTTAACAAGCTTAAATATGTGGGTTTATCATTCAATTTGATTTCGTGAGAATTTTGGAGTGGTTATTGTTTAAACTTGTTAAAAATAGTATAAGGAGGTTGTCTATAAAATTTGAAGTAATTTAATGTAGATTTGAACTGGTTTTGAACACGAATTGCAGCTAAAAATATGGAAGAAGTTCGTATACAGACTTTTGTATAAAGGTCTATAAAAGTATATAATAGTGTATAATATGTGTTTATACACTCATATACAATATCATACAAGAATATACAAAAAATTGTCTTCCACCTCTTCCTTGCGTCTTTTTTGAAATTTCACTCAAATCTTGCTCAAATCTACTCCAAATCACTTCAAATTTAAATCTTTAACTCCTTTTGATATTTGCAATCAATTGGAACAACACCCAATCCAAAACCTAACAAACTCAAAAAAATCATATTTTCGAAAGCAAAGCTTTGAATGACCTTCAACGATAGACTTCTACTTTTCAATTTCTTACATTGCAACCAAGTGACACAAAGGGAGAAGCAGAAATTACTCAGCCCCTTGAAGTATATGTAGAAAATGTGAGAAGAAGAGATATTGAAAGCAATGGTTGTGAGAATACATATTTAACTCCATTGCTTTTAGAAGCAATGATTGTAATAATACAGATTTTAAATTTGCAGTACTTTTAAAATATATACAATATGGGCTAGATAGGGTAAAACTTAAAAATATGGGTCAATATTTGTTATGGTGTAAAATTATGTGTATTTTCTTATAATTCGTACATAAAATTTGATCTTTCGGGGATACGGTGGAAGATACGTAATTTTTGAATATTTATTTACTTTATCATGGGACTAAATGGAAAGAAATCAAAGCATTAAAAACATAAATATTTTAAAAGGCGGGGGCATGAGGCAAGACGTTTTACCTCAAACAAGGCGGGGCGTAAGCCCTGAGACATGGGGCGTAAGTCCCATGGATCTTCAAATTTTACTAACTTCATGAAATTTTAAGATAGTATAAAATAAAAAATAATTATAAAAATGACATTAAAAACATAGAATTATAACAAATAATATATTAAAAATATTAATAAATTATAATTCAACTATGAATAATATGAAAAGTGTGACATATATCATAACAAATAGTTGCAATGTCAACTCAAACATCAAAAGTAATGTATTCGATACAAAATCTTATATGTATCTATTAAGGAGTAATGAATCTTGAAAGAATTTTGATATTATAATTTAATATTTTTCTTAAAATACTCCTTTATTTAATATGCTTTCAAATTGAAAGAGAATTTTTAAAAAGTCATATTCACAATTTATATATGATTCTCAAGCATCATTAATTTTTATGTTTCAACAAGTTAATAAAGCGACACATAATTCATCATACAATACCATGATAACTAATTATTTGTGCGTAGTTACTAGCTAATACCGAGCTATTAAATTAATAAGTATTGTATCTCGTAAACGTAAAAAAATTTAAAAAAATAATTATAAAAAAATGTATGGACGATTATATAGTAAAGACATAACAATAGTTAATAAACAAAAACTTTTTAAATGAAAAATTTATTTAAAATTAACTATCATATTAGTATTAGTGGTTACGCGCAATAATTTATATTTTAACTATGACAAAACTCTCAACTTAATAATTTATAGTTAGGAAAAAAGTAATTTTGAGTAGTCAATGATTTATTAAGAAAATTAGAAGATTTACAAGGTTAGTTACATACAATTACATAAAGTTCTATTAAGCAAGCTCAGTACGATGGGCGTTGGGCGTGTCCGGAGCGTAAGCCTCGATGGCCAAGGCGTAAGTATCACGAAATTAAGCCCCACAGATAAGCCCAAAAGCGTTTTTCGAGTGCTCCACCCTGGGACGAGTCCCGAACGAATCCCAATTCTGCCCTTTAAAGCATAGCCTATCAAGGTTCATTCTTCCTCAACCCTCCTGTGTTCCGTTATTTTCTTGATGTTTTTTCTTTTTTCTTTTTCACTTTCACTAAAACAATGTTATTTAATAGCAAATTAAGTATATAAGTTGATTACTCTTATTAATTTGAAAGTAAAACCACCTATTGCTTTTCTTTTTTCTTGCAATTAACTAACTATACTATAAATTGTATGAATATTCAAAACACTCGGTACGTTAAACTAATTATCTACGGAAAGAAAAGTAAATTCAACTATCGATAATGACTAGGGAACAATATATTAATTTGAGGTTTAAGGAATATATCGCATGGCTGAGTCAAATTTTTAATTACTTGACAAGGGACAAAAGGGTTAAAAGGACGACAATAAGAAATTATATTTTTGCAAACACGTTCTAGAATCATTATGTCGGGTATCTTTTAATTAGGTCCCTTTTAACTGATCATAATTTTTCATGATCAAGGTTACTCATTGTCGCCATTGAAGAAGAAATCATGAATGGTAATTTTCACACTCCGATTTACTATTATCACTCCTTATTATGTTAATTTTAAATTCTTAATATCAGTATACTTACATGCACATTGAAAAAAAATTCAAATCAATGCATATATTGTAAAAGAAAATTCCCCAAGATTATTACGTATCATTATTATTACGTATCACTATTTTGAACAAAGTACAACAACAACAATAACGACTATGTCGCACTCTTGGACAAAGTTGAGGCAGGCAATATATGTCTTACCTTTTTTTTAAGCTCAATTTATTTTGGCATGATGATGATATGAGTTGAGCTTAAAGAAAGAAGTGAATATTCATATTAATGGTCCCTGTTATGAATAGAATTCTACTTAGAGTGAATGTCTATCTTGTGGAGAGTTTTAATTTGTGACTAAGTCATATTTCTCCTATAAATAGAGGGGTCTTACCCCATTGTAAATCATCCCAAAATTCAATAAGAATTCTCTCTCTTTCTCTGCAATATTGTTCTTCTTCTTTTATTATTTTATAACACGTTATCAGCACGAGACTCTAACCAATTGAGTAGAAACTTTGGGATTGAGCATAATGATTGTCAATTGTTTCATGAACTTCCTTCGTGATTAAAATTCTGGATTTAAGGTAAGTATTTTACTTTTCTCTTTCAAATTCTTGAAATTCTATAATTTGATTTTATATACAGGCAAAGACAACAAAGTTTGATTATAACTCTAATGGAGTTTTTAAGAAATTACACCCACATGAAGTGGTAAAATTTCTATGCATTGCCATGATTAAATTTATGTATAAGTGTGGGCAAAGAATTGAAAACCCGTCCCATTGAATTTGCTCCATTCTCATTCCCTTTAGAGAATGTGATAGCAGTATGTAATAAGTTTGAAAGAAGACAAAATTATTACCATGAATAATCAATGGATATGGACGTGACAATAGACGAAATTATACCATCATCATTGTGGCAATGAGAACAATAAGTATTCTCAAAATAATCCCACACTTTGTGAAAATATTTGTCATCGATTTGACATGAGATTTTATAAAGCACATACAGATGACTATGGTCCATTCATGACGTGAATGAGAAAACATCTGATTTATGAATATATATTCGTTTTTGGAAGAATATAAATGTGCTAGTGGTAGTGATTACACCACACTCACCTCTAAAAGGAGGTTTGAGATGATATAAGAAAATAATATCATTATTATGGCATGAATGATCATTGGTCACGTACCTATTGTACGCCAAAATATTTTGGCATTGTGATTATTAAAAGTCAACGATACTGCAAGAAACAGATCTTGCATATTATTTTGGCCAAGGCCATAATGGTATAACTTTCTTCTTTAAAAGAGATATTCACCACATGGATGATGATGAATCTGTGGTAGTGCAAAATTAATTGAGAGCTCTGGAAGAGCCAATTATTACTATTTTGGAGAAACACAATTAATTACCAATAAGGTATTGTGTTGTAGTAAGTCTCAAAGAAACTTATTCAGTTTCCAAAGTATACGCGAAAACGGCTGATTATATTGAGACTATAAATAAAGGAAAGATTTAATATCTTCTAATACTACAACGTGTAGCGGGTAATATGTATATAAAAAGCTACACGCTTTATCTCCAATTTGTACTACATAAACAAAAGAATACAACAATAAAGTGGATATTTTATTGATATAAAACCCATATCATAATAAACTTGGAGTTTATTCATAATTGCACACATCATGGTGTAAATCTGAAGTTTATCAATACTGATAATTTATTTAGTTGGCATAATTGGTTTAGCCATGTCAATTTAAGCATGATGTGCAAAAATAAAAGAGAATTTATATGGGTAAATATTAAAGAACTAGAAAGTTCTTTACGAATTCTCTTACATTGCTTGTTCTCATTAATTAGTAGACCAATTAAAAATTGGGATTGAATCCCATGAATGCTCGGAAATATCAAAGGTGAATATGGGTCCATTCACCAGCCATGTATACCACATAAGATGCATGTATGAGATGGTTACATGTGCAATTATTATTTACCCGCAACTTGGCTGGTATGCGCGAGGTAACTTGCTCAATAATTTGATTTAGAGCATAATTTCCAGATTTCTATTCAAGAAATTCATCTTGATAAGTCGGTCTACATCATAGCTGATTTAGCAAAATAATTTATTGAGTGTCTCCACTTAATAGCTAAACTATTGCTTATGAGAACAAAGTTTATATATATCAGTTTGATATACATTATATACGAAAGTATATTATTTTCTCCCCTCACAAGTGGTTCAGGGTCAGGAACCAAATAATTCCATCTTATTATTATTATTGATGTGCGGTGTATATTTTGATTAACACCATAACACACAAAGATGGATTCTCAAAGTTGAGGAAACAAGTTAGTTTTTCTAACATGAGGGGGAGACAAGATACAACAGTTGAGAAAAGTTATATGGAATAAATTATCATTTATACATCGAGATCCTCGAATAAAATAATATGAACTTGAAGTTCATAAAAGGATAATTCATGTGCAATTTATTGCAAAGCATGCCAGACGCATTTGCTGACCCAAAGAAAGTAACTATATTCTCATTGTAAATGCTCATATTAAGTCCTAGAAGGACAAAGTCTATAGAGGCAAGTGATCTAGAAGATCACATGACATAACACTTCATAAACTCTCATGAGAGATTCAGAAGCTAGTGCACAAGATTGGGATGCGAAGACTTAAGGATGTGAATTGATGCTCTCATCAGGGGGAGTTAATGCGCGTTGCACTCTTTTTTCCTTACAAGGTTTTATCCCACTGGGTTTTCCTTGCGAGGTTTTTAACGAGGCAACCAAAATGCGTATTGTAGATATGTGTACTCTTTTTCCTTCTGTAGAATTTTTTTCCCATTGGGTTTTCTTTTAGTTAAGGTTTTAACGAGGCACATTATCATTAAATAGACATTCAAGGGGGAGTGTTATGAATAGAATTCTACTTAGAGTGAATGTCTATCTTGTGGAGAGTTTTAATTTGTGACTAAGTCATATTTCTCCTATAAATAGAGGGGTCTTACCCCATTGTAAATCATCCCAAAATTCAATAAGAATTCTCTCTCTCTTTCTCTGCAATATTGTTCTTCTTCTTTTATTATTTTATAACAGTCCCAACTTTGTTTGGGAGTGTTGCTAGTATTTCCTTCGGTCCACTTTAATTGATTTTTTGGCCTTTTTATGGTCCACACTATTTAACTTTTTCAGAAATCAAAATTAATACAGAATTTACTTTTTTCTCTCAAAGTTTTCCCCGGAGTAAAGAGTTTATGAGTATTTATTGTATTTCCATTGAACAAATTAAGGTTAATATGATCAATTTTATTTACTAATGCTAAAAAGTGAATTTCTTAATATATGTAAAACATAAAAAAAATCAATTAAAGTGAATCGGGATAGTATATATATTATTCCATATAATGGTCCGCAATAATGTTTGGGGTCTTGGGGAATTGTTTAACATGTTACAAAATCGTGAATGTATTAATAACTTGAATTCGAAACTTGTTGGGATATCTCTGTGTAAAATACGAGAGAAACACAATTGAAATTGAGAAAACTGAATTTGTGTATTATTGTATATCTGGTAGTTATTTATTGTACAATACTTTATATATATACACGTGTGTTTGTGCATGTGCTTTACAAAGTGTGTAAATAACTATCTACAGAATATTCTAGAAGGGATTCAATGGTCTTGATTAAAGCAGTGTAAATCAAGGGATATCGTGATGCCACGTGTCAATGTAGAAAGCTGAATAGAATCCCTTTTGATCTTTCAATCTTCATTCTTCATTTTTGTAACCTAGCCGCCACCACTGTTTTCTCTATTCTCTCCAACACCCCCCTCAAGTTGGAGAGGGAAGAATGAACCCCCAACTTGCCCAGAAGTAAACGATGAGAAGGCCCAGTAAGAGGTTTGGTAAATATATCGGCTAATTGAGTACGAGTAGGAAGAAAAGAAAGAGAAATAAGACCAGATTGAAACTGTTGGCGTACAAAATGCCAGTCAAGCTCAATGTGTTTGGTGCGTTCGTGAAAAACTGGATTTTTAGCGATATGTATGGCTGCTTGACTGTCAGAGTGAAGAGTAATGAGTAAAGAAGGCGGTACAGAGAGATGTGTAAGAAGACGATGAAGCCAAGTTAATTCTGTCACTACACGGCGCATGGAGCGGTATTCCGCTTTAGCAGGAGACAAAGAAATAGAAGGTTGTTTCTTAGATTTCCAAAAAATATGACAACCCCCAAACTGATGAAGAATCCACTAACAGATCTACGAGAATCAGGGCAAGAACCCCAATCAGAATCACAAAAAGCAAGAAGATCAAAAGAAGGAGAAGAAGACATGAAAAGACCAAGACCAGGATCTTTTAGAAGATAACGAAGACAATACATGGCAACATCCATGTGAGGAAGACGAGGATCTTGCATAAATTGAGATAAATGTTGAACAGCAAAAGAAAGATCTGGTCTAGTGTGAGTGAGGAAATTAAGTTTTCCAAGAAGACGGCAATAAAGAGAAGGATCGGAGATAGGAGGACCAACACCAGCAAAAAGTTTTACAGAAGGATCCAAAGGAGAAGAAACTGGAAAAAGATCTAAACAAGAAAATTGAGTAAGTAGCTCAAGGGTGAATTTCCGTTGAT
>JASVEL010008083.1:0-27738 GCA_032618575.1 Nicotiana noctiflora
CGGAGAGTTTGGTTGTTCTTAGATTTAGAGCCCGTTTGGGGACAACCGCTTATTCTAAGAAGTAAACATACATATTATTATAGATTTAAATCAATTATAACATTACGTAGTTATACCAAAGTATATAATATTATATAATATAATTATTTATTGCTTATATAATAATTTAAATAATCAAAATATATCACTCTGTATAAATTAGAAGTCTATTCCACACATTAGTATATATTAATAATCCACATGAAATGAAAAGAAAATCCACTCACACGTGTAATTCTATCATACAACGCCTTCATATTAACAGAAGACTTGCATTACATTTCTAAAGGAATGCCAGAAAATCATCTCTTTCTCAATCTCTGCAGTAATATTTTGAATTTCTTATCAATAGAAAAATGTTGTCGAGTGAAATTTTGTATAGCTTTGGTGATTGTAACAAGATGATCTTAAGTGTCAACCTTGAAAGATGGTATTGAGCATAAAATAGAAATAATTTTAAATATAAAAAAATTATTATTTTCGTTAAATAAAATTAAATATGTTTAAATTCAAATTCAATAAGAGTAACTAATATTAACAACACATAATGCATAATTTTATTTTATTTTTATAATTTAAAAATTCAAAAATTAACTAATTATTACCTAATTTAACTAACTTTGTCCTAAATTGCCAATTGGCCTATTGTGAACTGCCACTTGGCTTTGTGGAGGCTTTGTTTCTCATTTTTTAATAATATATAGATTATGCGATGCGATTATAAATTTATTACATATTTATAGGTAATTTTCTCAAACTGTATTTGATAACTGTTTCAAAGATTCAAGGGAAGGAGTGCTTTTGATCTCTCAAATGGTTGGCCAAATAGGCTCTTAATTGTTGACTCGTTTCTACTTATTGGAGTATTTAATTAAGAGATGACACCTGTTATTTTTTTTTCAAATTTATTTTGAGAAGGAAAATAAAATTTATTTGGTGCTTTTAGCAGCATTATTATATTTAGGATAAGTTGTTAGGTTTCGTGAATTGGCACCTTTTGAATTGCACATCTTCATCTCACTCTTTTATATTCTATAAATTTAGAGACTTAACCTCATTTTTTATACATAAAAATCTGAAAAATTTTCTTCTCTTTTCTACATTGTTGCATTATTTTTCTAAATATATAAAGTGCCAAGTGTGATTTGCTCTGTTTGTTGAGTTCCTCTAAAGTTTTGTAATTTCGATTGCCAGTATTATAAAATAATTTCTTTGTTTTATCCTAGAGGAAGTAATCCATAACCTTGGACAACATGAGGAAATTAAATTCCTTAAGGACAGACAAGCAACTATGGGCTCGAAATTATTTTATAATTTGTTTATTGAACTAACATTTTTTTTCTTCTCATTTTATGATTTCGAACACAAATTACTAATAATCTTAAGGAATTTAATAAAAATTATTTTCGGATGGCTGATGGAGGAAAATATAGAGAGAAACGATGGCCATGCCTTTTTACAAGCGAGTGCAATCTTTTCGATCGGCATAATAACAAAACTACAACGATTTGACGTTGTAGTTGTTCGGATAAGTTTCATCCAACGAATTTGTTTTTGTCGTTCTATTAGTATGTAGGAAATTCATGTTACATGGCAGTGATGGCGTTAAATTCAGATATACTCAAATGGAATGGTTTGTCATGGTTAATTAATATTTTTGGCAATTCTCAGCCCATACTCTCTTGTAATCGACATCATATATACTACTGGTTCACAAAATAAGATTTGTTCAAGATTGAATGTATAATTACATCCATGAGGAATTAATTGGTTATTAGAGATTACAGGAAGACAGTATTTTAGTCGAAGAAGGCTTCGTTCCGTGACTTTACATCAAAAGTAGCCTAATATACACAAGGTCGGTTTTAGATAAAATAAGGCCATTGGAACTTTTTCTGAAGTGAATGTGTGTGTCGGAAAAGCGAAAATGGAGGAACTCTTTGGTTCACGGCAATTAAAGATTTCTCCGGTGAATTATAAATTATCAACAATCGGGTTCTACTTTCTGTACTCTATTTATTTTTAAGTAATTTTCTATCCAGTGTGATTTGTGAAATTCAATCTCTGCAAAGCTTAGGGTAGAAGATTATTTTATGATGATCTCAATATATTGTTACTTGCATATTGTGATGATTATGAATAACAAGTGGCTAGAGAATAAGTTCTTTTTTTGTTTACTAAATGGCATGCGTGAAGTAGGCTTACATTGATACTTTTAGAAACCACTATTATCTAGTAATTATTAACTTCTTATAGCCATTATATACCTAATTATTTTCTATTAATACTATTTAGTTGAACGACAGTATTCTCACTATTATATAACTATCATATACGTAATTACTTCATATAGTTACTATTTAGTTGTTATGCGACAATATTTGCACTACTGTATTCTTGAATACTATAGCAGAAATCGCCTATAAAATAGAGGAATCCGACTGTGCGACCGTATTCGCTATATTCACACTAGTGTATTCATGAATACAATAGCGAAATTTGCCTAAAGAATATGGGAATTCATATGATTAATAATAGAAAGAGAGTCAATTAGCATGTATCACTCCAAATTTAACTCAATAAAACCAATTCTACATAAATTTTGCAGCTACTCGACTTATTCGTGCTACCGTATTCATGAATAAGGTAATAGGGAAATCCAATTGTATTCATGAATACAGTCGCACAACTAAACTCCCCTATTACTGTATTCATGAATAAACTAGCGAAATTCGCTAAAAAAGTGAGTCCATCTATTTAATAATCGAAAGATGATAAATTAGCTTGTATCACTCCTAATTTAACTCAACAAAATCTATTCTACATAAATTTTATTGCTACTGTGATGTATTCCATGTATTCGCGCGAGTGTATTTATAAATACAGTGAGGTAATCAAGAAATATGGTGTATACCGTTTTATTCATTCAACTGTATACATTGTATTCCACTCGTAGATATTCATTATTTACTATTATGCATTGTATTCAAACAACAAAAAATCACAAAACACAATGATATTAGGCTGTATTAAAAAACTACATACCTTCGAAATACATAAATATAAGCGGGGAAAAAATATTTATATAAAAGTATAATGTATTTGAGTGTATTTGTAAAGAATATAATATATTTGTATCATTGTATGTGACTAAAATAGCAAAGAAGAGAAGAAAGTTCGCAAAAGATGGCTTTTTTAGGGTAATCAAAATACTATATATGTTGTATTAAAGCTAAAAATGGAGAAGAACAAAAATTCGACTCTCAATCTTCTCCGCCGTAGCCATGGCCAGATTTGGCTGCCTAAGAGGATGAGCCAATAGTAAATTCTGACACCGACAATCAAAATTGAGTGCTTTAGTAGGTATACCTCGTGTAACCCTCTTCAAAGTTTTAAATTAGCCATTGAAGACGAAATTTAAAGTTTCTTCCTCAAAACCTAACATTGGCAAACTTTTTAAAAAGAGTGAAAAGAAAAGAAGAACGGCGGAGTAATTTGGCATGAACCGGTCAAAAGCTTTACCAATTACCACAAACTTTTGGAGCAAAAACGTTGAGGATCAATTCTGAGAAATTTGTTCCGACAATCTTGCTGTAAGAGATAGGGTTGTGTATGGATCAGATCGGATCAAATTTAACACATTTCGGATTCAGATTTTGGATTCTATAAAATGTAATCCGAAATAATATCGGATTGGATTTTAAAGTTCGAATCAGATCAATATTTCAAATTTCATATCAGATTATATGTACTACTAAAGCTATTGCTAATCTAATCCGTTATTTTATAACAAAATAGATATTATACACTATCGCGGCAGTCAATATTCCTTTGAAGTCCCCACACACTAACCATGGACAATTAGTAGTGTGTGAAATAATTTAAGGAGTGTCCCATAAGGATCCCGTATCCTTCACAATGTTGAATCCATATACAACTGTCAGAACACATTGGAATTTACATGATAAGTCTCTAACTTCACAATGGATAAGTTGAGCTTCCATTTTCAGCATTGGTAAATTGAATATTCCTTGGTTTCACATCAGCCAGATCCTTCCATTAGCAGCAAAGGAGTTGTTACCAAGTAGGAGCAATACCCTTAGCAATTTGTGTACACGTGTTGTTTAACTCTGGTTTCCAGCAACCCCCTTAGCTTAATATTTTTTGAATTTATATACTTCTTCAACTCTCTCTGTTTATACAGTATTTTATTTACACCTCTAATATTTTTTATAAGTCCAGTCATTGAAAAATTATTTTACCTCATAAATCTGGAGATTTAACTTGTCTACTTCTCCTGTCCTCGCTTTGCAAAGTCAAAGGCTTCCCAGACTTAGTTTTATTAGCTATAGGAGCACTCAACTATGGTAAATTAATCAGGTTCAATTCAAGACTTGGCATTTTTTTCCTTGCTTTTAGAAGAATTCCCAACTATTCCATCTGGAGTTGGGATTTTAGTAAAAACGTAAGTAACGTATTTCATGTTTCAACGGTAGTGTATAATACCTATTTTGCTCTAAAATATAAAAAATAGCTATAGATAATAATATTTGAAAATAATTTTATTTTATACTAAAAAAGGTGAAATAGTTTGCTATAGATGTAAATTTTCAAAAGCAAAATCTTGCTCAATAGGCCTAATAAAGGCCCATAGACATAGCAAGACCCATAAACAAGCAGCCCATTATTTCTTAAATGCCTCAACAATTAAGTAGTAGAGCTTCGTAACTCGTTACACTACTTTTCATCTTAACCAACTCCCTCACCTCGATTCCATATATTATCTTGTTCAAATATTCCCGAAAAAAATAAATTATATGTATACTCTGGATATTTTTCTCGTGAATGCTAGTTAAAAAAGTTGCTATCCCAGCCTGTTTGCTCAAAAGATGTTATGTATCTTAGAACTAATCAATCAGTATAAATAATGGGATAATCGGAATCAGTGATAATATAAATCGAAGATCGATCGCCGAAACAATGTGAATAAAGTAATTAGTATAAGGAGATGATAAGACAAAATGTAGAAGATAGAACAAATGATCAGTAGCGATAGCAGTAATTGAGAGAGAGAGATATGTCTTATTATCCGAAAATCAGATCCCTTACAAATGGGGGAGGCCCTCCCTTATATAATGAGAGGGTCCTCTCGCCCAACTTATTACATTGACGCCCTGATATTATAAGCGTAATCAAAATATAGGCCGGGGGACTGGGGACGCCCTCTTTAATGGATCCGCCAGTTTGATGTCTCATAGGCGGGGCCGCGTCCTTCTTGTCACGCGGCCGTCAATGAGGACGTCCATTGATGCTGCCGTCCTCAAAACGGGGGCGGCCTCCTTATTTATTTCATCGGGGCCGGCCATGGGTACACGTGGCCGTATCGTACCACTTGTTTGATTTACCCCCATACAGATAGTCCCTCCGCCTATTAGAGATATGCCCTGGGCGTTTCTTCGATGGGCGGATAGATTCAACCATTGTTGGGTACTGTGCGAGTGCATACGTGGCACGTTCTTTCGAATCGTCGCCTGCAGGCGACGTGCGTCATTATTGCTGCGGTTTTCGAGGCTTAGTCATAATGGGCGATTTGACGTTTCAGTTTTCCGCCCCTTTTCCGGTACAAAACTCTTCGAATTTCGTGCGGTAATTTTGTTACAAATAGGAGGCAGTTTGAATATCCTTCTTTCTTTTAGTTCATCAGATATCTTTCGCCTCTTTCTTCCTAATTTTTCTTTTTACGGCAACTTGCGTTCCCTCCTTGATTCCTAGTTAGTGACCTTAATCAAAAAATGGCCAAAGGTAGCCGTTGTAGAGAGCCGGAGCGGGCAGAGACTGGCTCTGGGGCTCCCCGGCAATCTGGGGATAAAGGTAAGAAGAAGAAGAAGGAACAAGTTCCTCTGAAGGAAAATAACCTTCTTCCTCGAGATTTATATGCGCGAAAAGACTTCACTCACCCGGCAGATGCCGATACGTGGGAACAGTCTCCGGGCGGCCTGCCGCATACCGGAGGCGGTGGAGATGAGGGTGGCCGGAGATGATATGGTGTATGTTCACCGGCCAAGATTCTGTGCCATTCATGAGTATCCATTTATCATGGGGTGCGAGCTCCCCATATATCCCCTGGCGGAGGCATTGTGCACATGGAAGATCTGCCGGATCTTGACAACGTATGCGGCCAAGGCCGAGGTGGACGTCTCCGTTCATCACTTGCTGCAATTGTTTAGTCCCCGCTACATGCGGGGCAAGATGCTGCAGCTGAAAAATCGAGGGTCGAAGGGCTTGCTCGTAGAGGCGGACGATAAGCCTAATCGTCAATTTTGGACGAAGTACTTTTATATCCGTACCTCCAATTTAGTGGTGGACGCAGCCGACTTTCCGGAGATATGGAACCCCAACTGTAAGTACCTACCCATCCCTTTCATGTTTTGGTTTGTGGCGTTGCCGTCACATTGCTTCTAAGGCGTTAACATTTTTTCTTTGCTTTTTTCTTGTGTAGTGGTGGGGCGTACGCCCAATCAAGTTCCCGGCATTAGGGCATGGGTGAACTGGTTGATCCTTTTTGCCGAGAAATGTAGGACGTGGGTTGTATTCGGTCAGAAGTACGGCATCGCGAGTATGGCTCTTACTCGCCATAATTTATTTTTCTTTGGCCGTAGCCGTAGCTAACGCAAGTTTACTCTTCTTTTGTTGCAGCTCGGAACGTGACACGGAGGCAGAGACGCCGAGCCGTCAGTCCTGCTTCTTCAGAAACGGAGCTTAGGGTCTCAGTTAGGCAGGGCCTTCCTGAGGATGATCAGGCCGAGTAGAGTCCAGCGGACAATGCCGTGTCGGATGGCGAAGCGACTGAGGCCGCCGACCCGGATTATGAGCTGGCGGTTAGGGAGTCCCTACTGTCGCCCGCTCCCGGTCCCTCTAGTCCTTCCCCTGGTCCGTCTAGTTCTGCTCCTGGGCCGTCTAATGTTCCGGCGTTTGGAGCGGCTACAGAACTCCCGCCCCCTTCTGCTGAGGAGGGGTCCTTTGCGCAGGACGAGCCGGCCGAGCGCAAGAGGTGCGGATTATTTACTGGAAAAGGGGTAGTCGTAGACCCTAGGCGGGAGGAGACCGAGGCCCGTCGCCCGGACTCGAGGCCAGTCCTCTTGGGCGATGCCATTCGTCCAGGGAGGGCCGCGGTTGTAATTGCTCATATGGGGGATACTGAAGCCCCGTCTATCGCTAGTGAGGGAACCCCTGCTGTTGCTACTGAGCAGGCGGAAGTGCCGCTACAGGGCGAAGCCGAGGCGGACGCGCTGGAGGCAGCCGCGGAACAGGGCCAGTTGCGTCGGCTCCTGATACCGACGGGTTATAACCTGTTGGAGGAAAGTGGGCACGCGGTGAAGGACTTTGCCATACTATGTGGCGATGTCGAGACTAAGTCGCTGAAGTCAATAAGCGACCACGTCCTGTCCCGTCGTATTGCTGGTGCTGCCTTGCAGGTATGGTTCGAAGTGTACCTTTCTCCTTTCTTTTCATTTTCTTATGTTTTGCGGCTTTCATTTTGCCTTTTCTCTCTTTTGTAGACCCCCATCCTGGAGGTGGAGCGGAGTCGGAGGGATCGGAAGAAGTTGGCTACCCTCCGTAAGGTGTCAGAGAAGTATAAGGAAGCTCGTGAGAAGCACAAGATGCTTTCGGACTGCTTCTCGGACGCCCCTGAATTCCGCCTCCTCCGAGAGTTTGTTGAGGCGTTGCAGGAGCAGCTGCGCAAACAAACAGAGCAGCTGGAGAAGGCGGACGCCGATCTGCTGGCTGCCGTGGCTCGGAATGCCGAGCTGGAGATCCTCCTTCAACAACAGGGGGAGGAAGTAGATATGGGCCGTGTGGCCATAATGGAGGCGGTCGAGCTGCGTACTAAAGTAGAAACTTTGTCTGCCGAGCTTCAGGCGTCCTTGGTCTAGACGGCAGTCGTCCTAGTTGGGGACGCCCCCTGCGAGGCTCAGGACATGCTGGTGTATGCCGAGGCTAGGCGGGCGGTATTTGAGGAGCTTCACGCCGCCGACAGGGCTAGCCAGGCGGAGGTTGATGAGCAGCGTCGGCTGGTTAGGGTAGCTCGTGAGGCCTGCGGCTATGACCCTGACTCTCCGGCCCAGTCGGGAGGCTCCTTCGCTGATGTGGACCAGCTGGGCACTGGGTCCTGGATTGAAAGGATTTGGCAGGACGACGGCGAGGACGGTGCCAATGGGGATGTAGGAGGCGGTGGCGGCCTTGATAGTTGAATGGGTTTCATTTTGTAGTTAGTAATTTTTGTACCTTCTTGTAAATGTATGGAATGTTAATAAAAAATACTCTTTATGAATGATTGCGTCCATCTCTTTTTTCCTTTACTTCTTTTTTATTGTATTGTCGGGGTCGACCTTAGCCTTTGATTCGTATAGCGGGGGCGAGTCTTCCGCCTGAGTTCTTTTTAGATGAGATGTGCCCATATTCTGGCTTCTAGGGCATTCCGCCTAAGTTCGAATTGGGGCGAGGCCGGACTTGTGTGTTTTACGTGGCCGTCCTTTTGGTCCTTTATTTAAAGAGGCCATGTCGATACCTCTCAAGTGTCGACGCCTTAAGCTTTCGATTTTCCTGGAGGAGGCCGCAACCTTACTTTTTGAATGTTCTAGGCCTTGGCCATTTTGCTTCACCTGGAGGGATCGCGGCCTTCTCCTTCAGATGTCCTTAGGCCTTAGCCTTTTATTTTGTCCGGAGAGGGCCGTAGCCTTCTCCTTTGGACGCCTTTGGGCCTTAGCCTTTTTATTCCGTCTGGAGAGGGTCGTAGCCTTCTCCTTTGGACGCCTTTGGGCCTTAGCCTTTTATTTCATTTGGAGAGGGCCGTAGCCTTCTCCTTTGGACGCCTTTGGGCCTTAGGCTTTTTGCTTCGTCTCGAGAGGGCCGTAGCCTCCTCCTTTGGACGCTTTTTGGGCCTTAGCCTTTTATTTCGTCCGGAGAGGGCCGTAGCCTTCTCTTTTGGACGCCTTTTGGGCCTTAGCCCCTTATTTTGTCCGGAGAGGGCCATAGCCTTTCATACAATTGTGGCAGTGGCCCTTCATTTTTTGAAGATGGCCGTAGCCTTTCATACAATTGTGGCAGTAGCCTTTCATACAATTATGGTCGTAGCCCTTCATTTATTGGAGACTGCCGTAGCCTTTCATACAATTGTGGCCGTAGCCCTTCATTTATTGGAGGTGGTCGTAGCCCTAGTCCCTGTGATGTGTTATTCGTGCCGACCGGTGCGCTTAGCGCATCATACAAGCGATTCCGGACATCTCCCTTGTCGCCTCGTTAAAAAGCTCTCCGGGAAAACTCAATCGGGACAAAACCCGGAGGAGGGAAAAAGAGTACAACTCGGGGGGTGTCTTTTAGAAGTGGAAACGCTTGAGGTGTGAGATGTTCCAGTTGTTCTGGAGTATCTTTCCATCCGTGGTCTCAAGTTTGAAAGCACCTTTATCCGCTGTTGCGATGATTTTGTAGGGTCCGTCCCAATTGGTTCCCAGTTTTCCTTCGTTGGGATCCTTTGATGCCAGTGTCTTGGCTTTTAGCCCATAATCGCCCGCCTTGAGCTGGCGGATTTTCGTCCTCTGGTTATAGTACCACTCGATCTATTGTTTTTGCACCACCAGCCTGATGTGGGCCATTTCTCTCCTTTCTTCGGTCTTGTCCAGGTCTTGTAGTCGGCTTGTATCGTTCTTATCTCCACTTGTCTGCGAATATCTGAGGCTTGGTTCACCAACTTCGATTGGTATAACAGCGTCGGTCTCAGAGACCAATGAGCAGGGGGTTTCTCCCGTTGAAGACTTGGGAGTGGTTCTATGAGCCCACATCACTTTTGGTAGCAGCTCGGGCCATACGTGATGTCGTGCTCGCTGAGCTCCATGGCCCATCTGGCGAGACGACCCAACAGTTCGGGCTTATGCAGGATGCTTCTTAGGTGGAAGGTGGTCTCGTCGTACACTTTTAGGTACGGGGGCATCTTGAAGGTTCTTGGGATGGTGTAGGGAGCTGCTCCCTCTCAGTAAGGTTGTTCCACGAACCTTCCTATGTCCCGCTTGGGTAGTAGCTTAGGCGCCCCGGGAATCTTATCAACTCTGTCTTGGTGCTTCTTCATCTGATCGCGGAGGGCTTGATTTTCGCCCTCCATTTCCTTCATTTTCCTTAGGATGGTAGCCAGCGTGTCGTCGTGCACTTGGGTTTCGACGGGCCGGCTGTTGGTCCGTGTTTCTTCTTGTTCGTCTATTGCGGTGGTATTGCTGGTGGTCGGAGATTTTCGCTGCCTTGCGGCCGCTAGGCTGCTCAATGTGCTAGCCAGCCATTCCTCCAATAGCCTCCTGACTGCTGGAGGTGCTTCTTTCAGATCGGAGTCCCTTCCCAGAGGTGTGGGGGAGGTTTCAACTTCAGGTGCGGTAGAGGGAGTAGCGTTGATGGCAGTGCTTCCCCCAGCCTCATTCATCGCGCCCAGAAGATTTGCGGTGACTTCAGCCATGACCGTGGGTCGTGTGTTACTTTTAGCCATTTTTGAAAAGTTTTTGTTTGATCGGATCTTCGTGAATGTATACTATGAGTTTGATTCTCAAAATCCCCACAGACGGCGCCAAATTGTTTGCTCAAAATATGTTATGTATCTTAGAACTAATCAATCAGTATAAATAATGGGATAATCGGAATCAGTGATAATATAAATCGAAGATCGATCGTCGAAACAATGTGAATAAAGTGATTAGTATAAGGAGATGATAAGAACAAAATGTAGAAGATAGAACAAATGAGCAGTAGCGATAGCAGTAATAGAGAGAGAGAGAGAGATATGTCTTATTATCCGAAAATCAGATCCCTTACAAATGGGGGAGGCACTCCCTTATATAATGAGAGGGTCCTCTCGCCCAACTTATTACATTGACGCCCTGATATTATAAGCGTAATCAAAATATATACCGGGGGACTGGGGACACCCTCTTTAATGGATCCGCCAGTTTGATGTCTTATAGGCGGGGCCGCGTCCTTCTTGTCACGCGGCCATCAATGAGGACGTCCATGGATGCTGTCGTCCTCAAAACGGGGGCGACCTCTTTATTTATTTCATCGGGGCCGGCCATGGGTACACGTGGCCGTGTCGTACCACTTGTTTGATTTACCCCATACACAGCCTCTAATTAATAGCTTGTTATTTATTTATATGGAACAACTTTTCATTCCTAATAGCTTGGTTCATAAGCGAATACTATAACAATAAATCAAATATAATCTTATAGGTTGGATCTGTTATGTAATAATAAAAGAACAAGAGCAATATTGCAGAGAAAGAGAGAGAGGAAATTCTTATTGAATTTTGGGATGATTTACAATGGGGTAAGACCCCTCTATTTATAGGAGAAATATGACTTAGTCACAAAGTAAAACTCTCCACAAGATAGACATTCACTCCAAATAGAATTCTATTTTTAACACTCCCCCTTGAATGTATATTCAATGATAATGTGCCTCGTTAAAACCTTAACTAAAAGAAAACCCAATAGGAAAAAAATTCTAGAAAAGGAAAAATAGTACACATATCTAATAATACGCCTTTTGGTTGCCTCGTTAAAATCCTTGCAAGGAAAACCCAGTTAGACAAAACCTTGTAAGGGAAAAAGAGTGCAACGCGCATTAACTCCCCCTGATGAGAGCATCAATTCACATCCTTAAGCCTTCACATCTCAATCTTGTTCACTAGCTTCTTGAAGGTTGACGTCGACAAAGATTTTATATCAGTTTAAATGTATTTTTCATAAAGACATAACATAGAGATCTCTTCATTCATATTTTCATGTACCTGAATCTCTCTTGAGATTTTATGAAGTGTTATGTCATGTGATCTTCTAGATTGCTTGCCTCCTTTATTATGATCATTTTGATCATTTGCTCACCTTCTTTATCAAGAAGTTTATTTGAAACCGATTGTCTATATGCTTTAAGCTATCCTTCTAGTACTTATTATAATATGAGCATTTGCAGTGAGAATATAGTTACTTTCTTTGGGCCAGCAAATGCGTCTGGCATGCTTTGCAATAAATTGCACATGAATTATTATTTTATGAACTTCTAGTTCATATTATTTTATTCGAGGATCTAGATACAGAAACGATAATTCATTCCTCGTAACTTTTCTCAACTATTGTATCTTGTCTCCCCCTCATGTTAGAAAAACTAACTTGTTTCCTCAACTTTGAGAACTCATCTTTGTGTGTTATGGTATTAATCAAAATATACACCGCACATCAATAATAATAAGATGGAATTATTTGGTTCCTGACCCTGAACCACTTGTGAGGGGAGAAAATAATATACTTTCGTATATAACGTATATCAAACATATATATATATATAAACTTTGTTCTCATAAGCAATAGTTTAGCTATTAAGTGGAGGCACTCAATAAATCAGTTTTCTAAATCGGTTGTGATGTAAACCAACTTATCAAGATGAATTCTTGAATAGAAAATCTGGAATATGCTTTAAATTAAATTATTGAGCAAGTTACCTCGCACACACCGGCCAGGTTGCGGGTTAATAATAATTGCACATGTAACCATCTCATAGATGCATCTTATGTAATATACATGGCAGGTGAATGGGCCATATTCACCTTTGATATTTCTAGCATTCATGGGATTCAATCCCAATTTTAATTGATCTACTAATTAATGAGAACAAGCAATGTAAGAGAATTCGTAAAGAACTTTCTAGTTCTTTAATATTTACCCATATAAATTCTCTTTTATTTTTGCACATCACGCTTAAATTGATATGGCTAAACCAATTATGCCAACTGAATAAATTATCAGTATTGATAAACTTCAGATTTACACCATGATGTGTGCAATTATGAATAAACTCCAAGTTTATTATGATATGAGTTTTATATCGATAAAATATCCACTTCATTGTGGTATTCTTTTGTTTATGTAGTACAAATTGGAGATAAAGTGGGTAGCTTTTTACATACATATTACCCGCTACAAGTTTTAGTAATAGAAGATATTAAATCTTTTCTTTATTTATAGTCTCAATATAATCAACCGCATTCGCGAATACTTTTGAAACTGAATATGTTTCTTTGAGATTTACTACAACACAATAATTTGTTGGTAATCAATTGTGTTTCTCCAAAATAGTAATAATTGGCTCTTCCAGAGCTCTCAATTAATTTTGCACTACCACAGATTCATCATCATCCATGTGGTGAATATCTCTTTTAAAGAGAAAGTTAGACCATTATGGCCATGGTCAAAATAATATGCAAGATCTGTTTCTTGCATTATTGTTGACTTTTAATAATCACAATGTCAGAATATGTTGGCCTACAATAGGTGCGTGACCAATGACCATTCATGCCATAATAATGATATTATTTTCTTATATCATCTCAAACCTCCTTTTAGAGGTGAGTGTGGTGTAATCACTACCACTAGCACATTTATATTCTTCAAAAACCAATATATATTCATAAATCATATGTTTTCTCATTCACGTCATGAATGGACCATAGTCATCTGTATGTGCTTTATAAAATCTCATGTCAAATCGATGACAAATATTTTCACAAAGTATGGGATTATTTTGAGAATACTTATTGTTCTCATTGCCACAATGATGATGATATAATTTCGTCTATTGCCACGTCCATATCCATTGATTATTCATGGTAATAATTTTGTCTTCTTTCAGACTTATTACATACTGCTATCACATTCTCTAAAGGGAATGGGAATGGAGCAAATTCAATGGGACGAGTTTTCAATTCTTTGCCCGCTATTATACATGAATTTAATCATGGCAAGTCATAAAAATTTTACCACTTCAGGTGGTTATAATTTCTTACAAACTCCATTGGAGTTACAATCAAACTTTGTTGTCTTTGCCTGTATATAAAATCAAATTATAGAATTTCAAGAATTTGAAAGAGAAAAGTAAAATACTTACCTTAAATCCAGAATTTTAATCATGAAGGAAGTTCATGAAACAATTGACAATCATTATGTTCAATCCCAAATTTTCTACTCAATTGGTTAGAGTCTCATGCTGATAACGTGTTATGAAATAATAAAAGAACAAGAGCAATATTGCAGAGAAAGAGAGAAGAAATTCTTATTGAATTTTGAGATGATTTACAATGGGGTAAGACCCCTCCATTTATAGGAGAAATATGACTTAATCACAAAGTAAAACTCTTCACAAAATAGACATTCACTCCAAATAGAATTCTATTCTTAACAGGATCTAACTTATTGGTTCATAAGTGATAAAATTGGAGCACTAAGGGTCCATATGGTACGAAGGAAGGATCCCAAATGGAATGATGATCTGGATTTTCTTGTTTCATTCCCTGTGTGATATGATTGGCTCTATCACAATCATATTCTATCAAATGCGTCATTCATTGCCTCTTACTGTATGGAATCAGCGGCCAATATAATGTTGCGGAATGATAAACATATATACTAGCCTTTTTTATACTTGAAATAGCATCTACTTTCTATACAACGAACTGAGAAAGTACTTGATACTATATCTTATTAAGTAACCATTCGTTTTATTTTTATCATGTGAAACAAAGTCGAGCTTGGACTATGTTTTGACAATTCTATTTGAACTGCAAACTCTAATAAAAGCTACAATTTTGGATTAATCATCCGCTCTTAGGGTACATCAAATTAATTTTTCTTCATTAAACTATTGGATTTTTAGAAATCGATAAAGATCACAAACAAAGAAAAGATCGAAGAATATAGGTAGGGATGACAATGGGGCGGGTTTGGCAAAACTCACAAAAAATTTCAACCCGCCCCGCCCCATTCCACATAATTATTTTTTTCATTTTTCAATCCGCCATGTCGTGTCTCGCCCCGCTTGGACCCGCCCTGCGCCGCTTGGTCCCACCTCGCTTAATTTCTTTTTTTTTTCTTTTCTCTTTTGGTAGAGTAATATATGTTCTTGAAATTATGTAATAACTCTATTTTAAAAGGCAGAATTGGGACTGTCCAGGGCTCGTCCGGGCGGAGCACTCGTAAAACGCTTTTGGGCTTATGTGTGGGCATTGTTCCGTGAGACTTATGTCTCGGCTATTGGGGCGTATGTCCCAGACACGCTCAACGCCTATCGTACTGGGCTCACCTAATAAAGCTTTATGCAATTGTATATAACTAACCTTGTAAATCCTCAAATTTTCTTAATAAATTGTTGAGTATTCAAAATTACTTTTTTCCTAATTATAAATCATTAAGTTGGGAGTATTTTATATCTGATTAAAGTAAAAATTATTGCACGTTATCCACTAAGAGCACTATTATAGTTAATTAATAAATCTTTCATTTAAAAATTATTTATTTATTAACTTTTGTTATGTCTTTAGTCTTTACTATATAATAGTCCATAATTTTTTTAATAATTATTTTCTAACCATTATTTTTTTCATGTTTATGAGATAGTACAATATTTATTAATTTAATAGCTCAGAGTATTAGTTAGTAACTATTTACAAATAATTAGTTATCATGGTATTGTATGGTAAATTATGTGTCACTTTATGAAACTTAAAAATGAATGATGCTTGAGAATCATATTTAAATTGAGAATCAAATATAAATTGTGAATTATATTTTTATATAAATTCTCTACCGAATATAAAGCATATTAAATAAAAGGAGTATTTGAAGAAACATATCAAATTATAATATCAAAATTGTTTCGAGATTCATTACTCCTTAAGAGATACATATAAAATTTTGTATTGAATACATTACTTTGTTGTATGAGCTGTAACAACGTTGCAGCTAATTTACATATTATGATATATATCGTACTTTTCGTATTATTAATAGTTGAATTATAACTTATAAATATTTTAAATAATTATTTGTTATAATTTGTGATTGATGTATTTTTAATAATTATTTTTTATTTTATACTATCTTAAAATTCTTGAAATTAGTAAAATTATAGATCCGTAGGATTTATGCCCCATGTCACAGGGCTTACGCCTGGCCTCGTCAGAGTTAAAATGCCACCTCACGTCCCCACCTTTTAAAATATTGTGTATAGTAAATGTTCTTGAAGTTTAAATGTAGCTCTCAATTTGAAGCTTGTAGTTTATTAAGGCACAATAATATTATTTTTCTTCCAATTCTACTGTGTTTTTTTCCCCTCTGAATTTTATGTGTTTTGGATTGATTGAAGATTATTTCTTTGAATTTTGACCAATAAGGAAAAAAGTTCTAAGGATTTGAATGGATAATTACCAGACAATAGATGAATGTCTCATTTTCTTTCTTTTTTCTCTTCATTGTTCTTTTCTTTTCTTGTTTTTCTAGCCATTGGAAACATTGCCGATTTTGTTTTTTTTTTCTTTTTCTTTTTTCTTTTTTCTTTTTTCTATACTAAGTTGAAAATTAGAAAGTTATTTTCAGAAACTTTATTATAGTGTTTGTTTTATTATTTTATAAAATGGAGAGTATAAGAGAATCACATAAACATAAAATTAAGAGAGTATTACGTCGATCTTTCAAAATAAATGGGTTACTGTCGTTTCCAATAACCAATATGATATCTTGACTTATGTAATATTATTTTGGTGAGGCTTGTGCAAACTAATTAATTATAAATCAAAATAATATTCGTGTTAGTGAAGAAGAATGTGAAATTGTAAGTTAAATGATTGCTTTGTTTCAAAAGATATATAATTCAAAGTTATCTCGCATTGAACCCGCATCAAAACCCGCAACCCGCCCCGCTCCGTTTTAAAATAAAAATAAAAATTGTTTTACCCCGCACGCGCATAAGAGTAAACTCGCCCCGTCCCACATCAAACAAAACACGCTCCGTCTTGCACCCGCACCCGCATAAGAGTAAACTCGTCTCGCCCTCATCAAACAAAACCCGTCCCGTCCCACCCCGCCCATTGACTTCCCTAAGTAAAGGTGGCTGAATGGGGATACCAAAAATAGTATGGTGGTAAGTGTAGAAGACAATGATTGCTGAAATTCAAATAGAATCTCTGCAACTTTGGTTACGTTAAATTCCACCGTATGACATTGTGGAATCGCACCCGTGACCCTCCACTACCTGAAAAGTTCCATTCCTCAAGTCTTTAAAAATGAAACTAGAAAAGTTAAGTAGATATCAGCCTGCATAAAGAGCCACCTTTCTGTAGGTTAACAACTTAAAAAACATAAAGGCAACATGCAATATTCCTTTCGACTGTATTCCAAATATATTTAAAAAATAAAAACATATTACAGCGAACCGTTTTCATCATTTTAACTTATGTTCATTTTTTCATAGTCTAACATTAGTGATTAGATTAGATATTGGCCAATAAACTAATTTGCTATTTAGGTTTCTCACAGATGCCTCGTCATTCAATTTTGCTTCTCCTCTTACTGAATCATGGTTCTAATAAATATCTTACTTCTTCGTTTCTCTATTATATATAGTAATTAAGTGGTTGATACTTTTTGGTTGTCAAAGTACTTCCACAACTAATGCTATGAAAATGGGTCCATGAGATTCTTACAACTTGAACTTGTCAGTTATCAGTTAAGTTTATGTATCATGAGGATAAAGGGGTGCTTTACAACAAATGCTTCTACACCAATTTCTAGTTTATCCATTTTTAGTTTAGTGCTTATAATTATATATAGCTTTTACTTTTTGTCTCTTACAACAATCCATCTGTTCTTTTTAGTTTTCCCTCACTCGACCAATAGAGTCATCATCGATCGTCCACAAAGTTCAGATATGTATTGAAAAAATGTACGACAAAGTTATTTAAAGGATATTTATGTGCCTTTTTCCAGAAATAATAAATAATTAATGAGCCAAGTTATTGAAGTAGGGTAGATGCTTTTAACACTTGTTGACAAAGACTGTCTTACTAAATTGCTGAATTGTAGCACAATAGATTTGCAGATAAACTACCTAACTTTGGTCACAAGTCCCATTAAAAGCATTTTCCACTAGAAGAAAATGACTGTTTATTGAGCGAACTAAGGCTGGTGCTTCGTAGTGACGGAATATAAGTGACATTCTTTTTCTACGCCACTCTAACTAAAAGCAAGCATCCTGTTTCCTCTGCCAATTACCTTTATATCAGTCCAAATTTGGTAACAATGTTAACGGATAAGCAGGACAAAGGACGGGATCGATCCCTATATAATAATTGTCCTCGTAAAGGACGACGTTAGAAGCGGGTAGCTAAGATAGGATAATAACGGTAACTTAAAGTCAGAAGCGGGCATAAAGAATATATTTTTTTTGGGGAATGTGGGAACAAAAAGGGGAATTGCCTTCTAAAAGTTGAAAGAGGAATATACGAAAAGTTGTCTTATTCATTTATTCAATCATATATTGTGAAATCTTTATCCATATATATATATATACATATACATACATATATATATATATATATATATATATATATATATATATATATATATATATATATATATATATATCTACATACATTGAGTTGGCTATACACATATTCCCACGCTTGTCTTCGGAAGAAAGGAATATCCCAATATATAATTATTGGGTGATGATTTCTTTCCCACTATCATCGTTGCCCTTATTTACATTTTTAATACATTAAATGCACTATCAAAGATAATAACTCAACTCCACTTTAATGTTTTTGAAATTTGTCCGTTATATAAGGGCTTTGTTTTGTTTGATTTAGAATTTATTTGATATAATTAAAATTCACCCCTTTAAATTTATCATTAATTAATTTAGCATTTATTTGCTCAAATAACCTTATATCGCTACCCTTCGTATGTTGTAAAGACAGTAACGAAATAAGAACCTATTACGAGGAACCTCGTCTTACACGATAGATGATCAATCATCTTCTAAACAATAGTCCAAACATTAGGTGGGCATCACAATCAGGTTGTTGGGAAAAGGCATTCATCAACACCCAACATTCTGCAACTGTAAACAATTATCATTAAATATTCAATTAGCTAATGACAGATTAATATTTTCCTCTATAAGTCCTTATTTCCCAAAAACCACGAGTTAATTGTAAAATTTAATATGTGAAAAACTTGGAAGGATTCGAGGTAACATCGAAGTATAGACTACACAAAAATTAGGTAAAATAAGCTCAATTTAATGGCTGGAATGTGGAAACTGAATTGGAGAAAGCTCTAGTATTTCATATGCTCATCCTGAAATGAAATGAACCTTCTCGGCCAACTACGAAGCTAGCTATTTGTAGTTCAATGGACACATTTTTGGACACTACTATCTTTGAATCATATTATTTTGTGTTTTTAATTTTTTCGAAACGGTATTACATTAGAAAGATTTCCGCAGATGGAGTACAGTAATTAATACAATTATATATATTTATCTTTCATGGATACCTTCTCAAAATGGTAGTCCGGTCGAAATCGAAAATCTTCCTTTTTATTTGTCATTTGAGTTCTGATTCTACATTTTCTTCTTTCTTGACTTTTGAATCTATAATGCGTATTTCCTTGCTTTTATACAAGTAGTCAATAGACTCAATACTATGTTTGGAAGCTATTAAAGTTGTGGAAAATTTTCACATAAAAACAACCGGGCTCCTTTTATAAAATAATGAAAGAACAAGAACAATATTGCAGAGAAAGAGAGAGGAAATTCTTATTCAATTTTGGGATGAATTACAATGGAGTAAGACCCTTCTATCTATAGGGAGATGGTGACTTAGCCACCAAGTAATAAACCCTGAAATTTCTCTAAATATAGACATTCACCATAAATAGAATTCTATTTATAACACTCCCCCTTGAATGTCTATTCAACAGATAATGTGTCTCCTTAAAACCTTAACTAAAATAAAACCCAATGGGAAAAAAAATTCTAGAAAAGGAAAAAAGAATACACATATCTAATAATACGTCTTTTGGTTGTCTCGTTAAAAATCTTGCAAGGAAACCCCAGTGGGACAAAACCTTGTAAGGGAAAAAGAGTACAACGCGTATTAACTCTCCTCGATGAGAGCATCAATTCACATCCTTGAGCCTTCGCATCCTAATCTTGTGCACTAACTTCTTGAAGGTTGACGTCGACAGAGATTTTATATCTGTTTGAATGTATTTTCATAATGACATAACATAGAAATATCTTCATTCATGTATTCATGTACATGAATCTCTCATGAGACATTATGAAGTGTCATATCATGTGATCTTCTAGGTCACTTGCCTTATTTATTATGATCATTTTAATTATTTGCTCATCTTTTTTATCAAGAAGTTTATTTGAAATCGATTGTCTATATGCTTTAAGCTTACCATAGACTTTCTCCTTCTAGGACTTAATATGAACATTTGCAATGAGAATATAGTTAATTTATTTGGGTCAGCAAATGCGTCTGACATGCTTTGCAATAAATTGCACATGGATTATCCTTTTATGAACTTCAAGTTCATATTATTTTATTCGAGAATCTCGATGTATAAATGATAATTTATTCCATGTAACGTTTCTCAGCTGTTGTATCTTGTCTCCTCCTCATGTTAGAAAAACTAACTAGTTTCCTCAACTTTGAGAACTTATCTTTGTGTGTTATGGTGTTAATCAAAATATACACCGCACATCAATAATAATAATAAGATGGAATTATTTGGATCCTGACCCTGAACCACTTGTGAGGGGAGAAAATAATATACTTTCGCATATAACGTATATCAAACTGATATACATAAACTTTGTTCTCATAAGCAATAGTTTAGATATTAAGTGTAGGCACTCAATAAATTATTTTGCTAAATCAGCTATGATGTAGACCAACTTATCAAGATGAACTTCTTGAATAGAAAATCTGGAATATGCTCTAAATTAAATTATTGAGCAAGTTACCTCGCACACACCGGCCAGGTTGCGGGTTAATAATAATTGCACATGTAACCATCTCATAGATGCATCTTATGTGGTATACATGGCTGGTGAATGGGCCCATATTCACCTTTGATATTTCCAGCATTCATGGGATTCAATCCCACTTTTAGTTGGTGTATTAATTAATGAGAACAGACACATAAAAGAATTCGTAAAGAACTTTCTAGTTCTTTAATATTTACCTATGTGAATTCTCTTTATTTTTGCACATCATACTTAAATTGATATGGGTAAATCAATTATGTCAACTTAATAAATTATCAATATTGATAAATTTCAGATTTACACCATGATGTGTGCAATTATGAATAAACTCCAAGTTTATTATGATATGGGTTTTATATCAATAAAATATCCACTTTATTGTGGTATTCTATTGTTTATGTAGTACAAATTGGAGATAAAGCGGGTAGCTTTTCACATACATATTATCCCACTACAAGTTGTAGTAATAGAAGATATTAAATCTTTCATTTATTTATAGTCTCAATATAACCAACCCCTTTCGCGAATACTTTGAAAACTGAATATGTTTCTTTAAGACTTACTACAACACAATACCTTATTGGTAATCAATTGTGTTTCTCCAAAATAATGGTAATTGGCTCTTTCAGAGCTCTCAATTAATTGGTAGTACCACATAATCATCAACACCTATATAGTGAATATCTCTTTTAAAGAGAAACTTATACCATTATGGTCATGGCCAAAATTAAATGAAAGATATGTTTCTTGCATTATTGTTGTCCTTTAATAATCACATTGCCAAAATATTGTGGCGTACAATAGGTACGTGACCAATGATCATTCATGCCATAATAATGATATTATTTTCTTATATCATCTCAAACCTCCTTTTAGAGGTGAGTGTGGTGTAATCACTACCACTAGCACATTTATATTCTTCCAAAAACGAATATATATTCATAAATCAGATGCTTTCTCATCCACGTCGTGAATGGACCATAGTTATCTGTATGTGCTTTATAAAATCTCATGTCAAATCGATGACAAATATTTTTACAAAGTGTGGGATTATTTTGAGAATACTTATTGTTCTCATTGCCATAATGATGATGATTAATTTCGTCTATTGCCACATCCATATCCATTGATTATTCATGGTAATAATTTTGTCTTCTTTCAGACTTATTACATACTGCTATCACATTTTCTAAGGGGAATGAGAATGGAGAAAATTCAATGGGACGGGTTTTCAATTCTTTGCCCACAATTATACATGAATTTAATCATGGCAAGACATAGAAATTTTACCACTTCATGTGGGTGTAATTTCTTAAAAATTCCATTAGAGTTATAATCAAACTTTGTTGTCTTTGGCCTGTATATAAAATCAAATTATAGAATTTCAAGAATTTGAAAGAGAAAAGTAAAATACTTACCTTAAATCCAGAATTTTAATCATGAAGGAAGTTCATGAAACAATTGACAATCATTATGATCAATCCCAAAGTTTTTACTAAATTGGTTAGAGCATCGTGCTAATAACGTGTTATAAAATAATGAAAGAACAGAACAATATTGCAGAGAAAGAGAGAGAGAAAATTCTTATTCAATTTTGGGATGAATTACAATGGAGTAAGACCCCTCTATTTATAGGGAGATGGTGACTTAGCCACCAAACAATAAACCCCAAAATCTCTCTAAATATAGACATTCACCATAAATAGAATTCTATTTATAACCGCTCCCTACTTTTTAATTTTTGAGAATTTTTCACAAAAGGCATTCATTAAGACCTAATTAGCAATAAATAGAAACCCTTTCATATATTACGTGATATAAATATGTTTTACGTTATTTTATGATGTATATAGTGTATTAAACGAATTGTATTCAATAATACAACATGAAATGACGCCGCACAAACAAAGATTCTTGTAAATCATGATCTGTATCTAGGTGTATTAAGCTGTATTAAGCGGGAAAAAAGTAACGTTTTAGCACAAATCATGTGAAGGTGAATCTGTATTTAGGTGTATTAAGCTGTATTAAGTGGCGTCATTTCACAAAAAATGGGAGTTATACCATAAATTGGTGAGAGAAAAATATTTGTACCATCTAATAAGGCTTAAATATAGGAAAGTATTAAATTAAAATTTTTTGCTATAAAATAAAAAAGGTTATTATACTATTCAGATCTTAAAAAGGTATTTATATGTTATAAATAGGGTACTAACCTATTCTATAGGTGGTAAAATTTCCTTAATTTTATAGCCTATATTTCAATTAACAACTAACTAGTCTAAAAATAATAGGTTAATGCTCAACATTCAACTCAAATAGGTTCTCCAAATTACTATTTAATTTTTAAAAAAAGGCTGCTCAAGCTTTTGAGCTAACTTTCGAATCAGCAACTGTAACTCAAATACTAGTTCAACAAACCAAATATATCCACTTGGATATTAAAAATTAGATTTTTAACAAGCTTAAATATGTGGGTTTATCATTCAATTTGATTTCGTGAGAATTTTGGAGTGGTTATTGTTTAAACTTGTTAAAAATAGTATAAGGAGGTTGTCTATAAAATTTGAAGTAATTTAATGTAGATTTGAACTGGTTTTGAACACGAATTGCAGCTAAAAATATGGAAGAAGTTCGTATACAGACTTTTGTATAAAGGTCTATAAAAGTATATAATAGTGTATAATATGTGTTTATACACTCATATACAATATCATACAAGAATATACAAAAAATTGTCTTCCACCTCTTCCTTGCGTCTTTTTTGAAATTTCACTCAAATCTTGCTCAAATCTACTCCAAATCACTTCAAATTTAAATCTTTAACTCCTTTTGATATTTGCAATCAATTGGAACAACACCCAATCCAAAACCTAACAAACTCAAAAAAATCATATTTTCGAAAGCAAAGCTTTGAATGACCTTCAACGATAGACTTCTACTTTTCAATTTCTTACATTGCAACCAAGTGACACAAAGGGAGAAGCAGAAATTACTCAGCCCCTTGAAGTATATGTAGAAAATGTGAGAAGAAGAGATATTGAAAGCAATGGTTGTGAGAATACATATTTAACTCCATTGCTTTTAGAAGCAATGATTGTAATAATACAGATTTTAAATTTGCAGTACTTTTAAAATATATACAATATGGGCTAGATAGGGTAAAACTTAAAAATATGGGTCAATATTTGTTATGGTGTAAAATTATGTGTATTTTCTTATAATTCGTACATAAAATTTGATCTTTCGGGGATACGGTGGAAGATACGTAATTTTTGAATATTTATTTACTTTATCATGGGACTAAATGGAAAGAAATCAAAGCATTAAAAACATACCTATCAATAATATTTTAAAAGGCGGGGGCATGAGGCAAGACGTTTTACCTCAAACAAGGCGGGGCGTAAGCCCTGAGACATGGGGCGTAAGTCCCATGGATCTTCAAATTTTACTAACTTCATGAAATTTTAAGATAGTATAAAATAAAAAATAATTATAAAAATGACATTAAAAACATAGAATTATAACAAATAATATATTAAAAATATTAATAAATTATAATTCAACTATGAATAATAATATGAAAAGTGTGACATATATCATAACAAATAGTTGCAATGTCAACTCAAACATCAAAAGTAATGTATTCGATACAAAATCTTATATGTATCTATTAAGGAGTAATGAATCTTGAAAGAATTTTGATATTATAATTTAATATTTTTCTTAAAATACTCCTTTATTTAATATGCTTTCAAATTGAAAGAGAATTTTTAAAAAGTCATATTCACAATTTATATATGATTCTCAAGCATCATTAATTTTTATGTTTCAACAAGTTAATAAAGCGACACATAATTCATCATACAATACCATGATAACTAATTATTTGTGCGTAGTTACTAGCTAATACCGAGCTATTAAATTAATAAGTATTGTATCTCGTAAACGTAAAAAAATTTAAAAAAATAATTATAAAAAAATGTATGGACGATTATATAGTAAAGACATAACAATAGTTAATAAACAAAAACTTTTTAAATGAAAAATTTATTTAAAATTAACTATCATATTAGTATTAGTGGTTACGCGCAATAATTTATATTTTAACTATGACAAAACTCTCAACTTAATAATTTATAGTTAGGAAAAAAGTAATTTTGAGTAGTCAATGATTTATTAAGAAAATTAGAAGATTTACAAGGTTAGTTACATACAATTACATAAAGTTCTATTAAGCAAGCTCAGTACGATGGGCGTTGGGCGTGTCCGGAGCGTAAGCCTCGATGGCCAAGGCGTAAGTATCACGAAATTAAGCCCCACAGATAAGCCCAAAAGCGTTTTTCGAGTGCTCCACCCTGGGACGAGTCCCGAACGAATCCCAATTCTGCCCTTTAAAGCATAGCCTATCAAGGTTCATTCTTCCTCAACCCTCCTGTGTTCCGTTATTTTCTTGATGTTTTTTCTTTTTTCTTTTTCACTTTCACTAAAACAATGTTATTTAATAGCAAATTAAGTATATAAGTTGATTACTCTTATTAATTTGAAAGTAAAACCACCTATTGCTTTTCTTTTTTCTTGCAATTAACTAACTATACTATAAATTGTATGAATATTCAAAACACTCGGTACGTTAAACTAATTATCTACGGATAAAGAAAAGTAAATTCAACTATCGATAATGACTAGGGAACAATATATTAATTTGAGGTTTAAGGAATATATCGCATGGCTGAGTCAAATTTTTAATTACTTGACAAGGGACAAAAGGGTTAAAAGGACGACAATAAGAAATTATATTTTTGCAAACACGTTCTAGAATCATTATGTCGGGTATCTTTTAATTAGGTCCCTTTTAACTGATCATAATTTTTCATGATCAAGGTTACTCATTGTCGCCATTGAAGAAGAAATCATGAATGGTAATTTTCACACTCCGATTTACTATTATCACTCCTTATTATGTTAATTTTAAATTCTTAATATCAGTATACTTACATGCACATTGAAAAAAATTTCAAATCAATGCATATATTGTAAAAGAAAATTCCCCAAGATTATTACGTATCATTATTATTACGTATCACTATTTTGAACAAAGTACAACAACAACAATAACGACTATGTCGCACTCTTGGACAAAGTTGAGGCAGGCAATATATGTCTTACCTTTTTTTTAAGCTCAATTTATTTTGGCATGATGATGATATGAGTTGAGCTTAAAGAAAGAAGTGAATATTCATATTAATGGTCCCAACTTTGTTTGGGAGTGTTGCTAGTATTTCCTTCGGTCCACTTTAATTGATTTTTTGGCCTTTTTATGGTCCACACTATTTAACTTTTTCAGAAATCAAAATTAATACAGAATTTACTTTTTTCTCTCAAAGTTTTCCCCGGAGTAAAGAGTTTATGAGTATTTATTGTATTTCCATTGAACAAATTAAGGTTAATATGATCAATTTTATTTACTAATGCTAAAAAGTGAATTTCTTAATATATGTAAAACATAAAAAAAATCAATTAAAGAGAATCGGGATAGTATATATATTATTCCATATAATGGTCCGCAATAATGTTTGGGGTCTTGGGGAATTGTTTAACATGTTACAAAATCGTGAATGTATTAATAACTTGAATTCGAAACTTGTTGGGATATCTCTGTGTAAAATACGAGAGAAACACAATTGAAATTGAGAAAACTGAATTTGTGTATTATTGTATATCTGGTAGTTATTTATTGTACAATACTTTATATATATACACGTGTGTTTGTGCATGTGCTTTACAAAGTGTGTAAATAACTATCTACAGAATATTCTAGAAGGGATTCAATGGTCTTGATTAAAGCAGTGTAAATCAAGGGATATCGTGATGCCACGTGTCAATGTAGAAAGCTGAATAGAATCCCTTTTGATCTTTCAATCTTCATTCTTCATTTTTGTAACCTAGCCGCCACCACTGTTTTCTCTATTCTCTCCAACACCCCCCTCAAGTTGGAGAGGGAAGAATGAACCCCCAACTTGCCCAGAAGTAAACGATGAGAAGGCCCAGTAAGAGGTTTGGTAAATATATCGGCTAATTGAGTACGAGTAGGAAGAAAAGAA
The DNA here is from genome assembly GCA_032618575.1 of Nicotiana noctiflora. NCBI lineage: Eukaryota > Viridiplantae > Streptophyta > Magnoliopsida > Solanales > Solanaceae > Nicotiana > Nicotiana noctiflora. The sequence goes on from JASVEL010008083.1 coordinate 27,069, forward strand.
AGAGAAATAAGACCAGATTGAAACTGTTGGCGTACAAAATGCCAGTCAAGCTCAATGTGTTTGGTGCGTTCGTGAAAAACTGGATTTTTAGCGATATGTATGGCTGCTTGACTGTCAGAGTGAAGAGTAATGAGTAAAGAAGGCGGTACAGAGAGATGTGTAAGAAGACGATGAAGCCAAGTTAATTCTGTCACTACACGGCGCATGGAGCGGTATTCCGCTTTAGCAGGAGACAAAGAAATAGAAGGTTGTTTCTTAGATTTCCAAAAAATATGACAACCCCCAAACTGATGAAGAATCCACTAACAGATCTACGAGAATCAGGGCAAGAACCCCAATCAGAATCACAAAAAGCAAGAAGATCAAAAGAAGGAGAAGAAGACATGAAAAGACCAAGACCAGGATCTTTTAGAAGATAACGAAGACAATACATGGCAGCATCCATGTGAGGAAGACGAGGATCTTGCATAAATTGAGATAAGTGTTGAACAGCAAAAGAAAGATCTGGTCTTGTGTGAGTGAGGAAATTAAGTTTTCCAAGAAGACGGCAATAAAGAGAAGGATCGGAGATAGGAGGACCAACACCAGCAAAAAGTTTTACAGAAGGATCCAAAGGAGAAGAAACTCGAAAAAGATCTAAACAAGAAAATTCAGTAAGTAGCTCAAGGGT